>CAUYUJ010019782.1:538478-545978 GCA_963575745.1 Prorocentrum cordatum
AAACAAACTAAAAGAGAACCCTGGGCCTATGCCCTTTCCGGGAAAAGGCAAACGACTGCCTCCAAAATCATCCGAAACGCTTACGTTTGAACAACCATGTGGCAAAACAGTTGGATCTTCAATAATTTCACTTATTCAGGCGTCGTGGGGGTCCTCCAAGAGCGCCCGCCAAAGATGGCGTGCAACAGCTATTTCAGCATTTCATGGTTTGAATGGTCACTCACGCGAGAGCCTCATTTTCGAAGGTCCAAAGGTTTCGCAACCGATTCCACATGTTCATCTTATGAGGATGTCTCGAACGAGGGCTGCATCTTCAGCATTCACGGCCATCCAGTCCCATCAGCATCGGGAGCGCCCCAGATCGGCGGAACTGGCCAGAGGCCACTACAATATGTATCTATCTATATACACATACTGCGCCACCTAGATCGCACCACGTAGCTTGCACTACACATATTACCGCTGCTGAATGAAACTTAGGATCTACGGCCCATCCCAGTTTCGTTTGCATTGCATGTTCTATATCATGTTCCCCCAACTGGTATCGACCCTCCCCCGCCATCCTTTGCACAAAATAGTATTGGCGCACACTCGCTTACCACAAACCAGCAGCTTTCAAGAATCAGTTGATAAGGACGGGACGAAGTGCAAACGCGCGCAACGTCGCGTGCGCATGCCGAACATCTTCACACATCTGCATGGCTTCGTAAACATGATCGACCCACGAACCCGGAAAGGAATATAGAAATGTAACGCATGGCAACGTGTTCAAAGACACCTGATTGGGTGACGGGCAAGTGCAACGCTGATTGTATCGATCTTGATGTACCGTGCCGAGGGCTGTGCTGTGCTGCACCGTGCTGAATTGCGATGTGCCATGCCGCGGTTGTGCTCTATAGCGTCGTGGATCGAGTCCTCCTTTGCATCCGAGTCCTGACCGAACTGATCTGGATCTGAAGCTCGAGCTGCCTGAACACATAGTAGCTGCCCCAGAGCTAATTGACAGGGGGACATGCCAGGAGGACGCGCCGCGAAACGTCCCAAGGGACGCGCCAGGCGACGTGCCAAGGGACGTGCCATGGGGTAGCACCGTAGGACGTGCCAAGGGGACGCGCTACGGGACATCCTCAAAATTCCTGCGCGCGGGACGCGGCCCGCGCGAGACATCCTTGGAATTCCAGCGAGCGGGACACGAAAACAAGCATTTCGCCTGAGACATCCTCTGAATTCTGGCCCCCCGCTCGAGACATCTCCAAATTTTGCGGAAACCAGCGTTTCGCTCGAGACATCCTCCACAAACTATGTAAAATAAGCGTTTCGCTCGAGACATCCTGCCAAAATTCTCAGAAATCCTAAACATGCCAGGAGGACGCGCCGCGAAACGTCCCCAGGGACGCGCCAGGCGACGTGCCAAGGGACGTGCCATGGGGTCGCACCGTAGGCCGTGCCAAGGGGACGCGCTACGGGACATCCTCAAAATTCCTGCGCGCGGGACGTGGCACGCGCGAGACATCTTCCGAATTCCTGCGAGCGGGACGTGAAAACAAGCATTTCGCCTGAGACATCCTCTGAATTCTGGCCCCCCACGAGGCCCCCGCTCGAGACATCCCCAAGTTTGCAGAAACCAGCGTTTCGCTCGAGACATCCTCAACAAATTATGAAAAACAAGCGTTTCGCTCGAGACATCCGGTCAAAATTCTAAGAAATCCTGACAAAACAAACGAATTAGTCGAGACATCCTCGAAATTCCTGCGCGCGGGACGCGGCCCGCGCGAGACATCCTTGGAATTCCCGCGAGCGGGACACGAAAACAAGCATTTCGCCTGAGACATCCTCTGAATTCTGGCCCCCCGCTCGAGACATCTCCAAATTTTGCGGAAACCAGCGTTTCGCTCGAGACATCCTCCACAAACTATGTAAAATAAGCGTTTCGCTCGAGACATCCTGCCAAAGTTCTAAGAAATCCTGACAAAACAAGCGAATTAGTCGAGACATCCTCGAAATTCCTGCGCGCGGGACGCGGCACGCGCGAGACATCCTCGGAATTCCTGCGCGCGGGGCGCTTTTCCGAGTCGCGGTCGGGGCTCCAGACCCCGTTATTTTTCGAGGATTCTGCGAAAAACGCTCCGCACCCTCTTTTTTACGAGGGAAAGCGGGGGTCTGCGGACCCCGTTATTTATCGAGGATCCGAGATGGGGGGCGAACTTTCCTCGAGCGGGCACGCACAAAACGCACTTTTTCTAAAAAAATCAGCACTTTACCTCGTTATTTATCGCAAATAATTTCGCCGGCGCTTGACCCGTCAGATCCGGGGGTAAACGGCTAAAAGAGAACCCTGGGCCCGCGCCCTTTCCGGGAAAAAATGAAACTAAAATCGTGTGCCCCGAAAGCAGCAAACAACACATCGCTCCGCAACATGGTTTTTAGGAAAATAGTTTGCGAGAGCTCTTACGCTTTTTGGAAACAGCATAGAAGCATGTGTGTTTCAAATGTTCGCCAAATTCGACCAGACGGACCTTTTTGCGCGCGCATGTCCAAGTCATTCGAACCCCCTTGCGCTCGCGCTGGAGGGGACACGATCCCTGTAAAATAGTACCATGCGGGTTACTCGGGCGCGTCGGCCGAACCCCGCCAGTCGACATTGTTCCAAAACCGGCCTCACCGATGCGAGGACACCACCTTGGCCGTCGGCGTGATCAGCGTCGGCGCCGTCATTGGCCTTGCCGTCGTCATCGTCATCATTGTCACCATCACCGGTATTAGTATCATCGTGTACCGTCGTCGGCGTCGCCATGATACCGCGCCCACCCACGTCACCGACTCGCAATGGAATGCCCGCGCGTCAGCGCGGCCGGCGAGACGCGCTGGAAGTGCCCAGCGGTCAGCGCCACCGCGGTAGAGTCGGTCGAGCCAAACTGAGGAGCATGCGCGGGCTGGCGCGGCCGCAGAGATGCACCAGCCAGCCCCGAACACACATTGCAAGCGCCGCCGCATGGGTTGTGCAAACCAAGTTGCGGGTTGATGGGCGGGATGACTGCGCGAGCAGTGCAGTTGACACTCTCAAAGTTTTTCGGGACGCCTCGTGGGCGCCCCGCGCTTCGGGGGTATACCGAGATTGCTCCACATTGCTGTCCGTGCCGCCTCGGGGCCGCCCCGCGCCTGGGGGATATGCCGAGGTTTCGCCGCATTGCCGCCCGTGCCGCTTCGTGGGCGCCCTCGTGAGGGAGCCCACGAAGGACGCACGCGCCCAGCCATGTGCATGAACACGGCCCCTTGACCCGCGAGACTGGCCGTGTGATACGAATATTCGCGCAGTGCGAACTCTCGAAACCAGCGTGGATTCATGTGCGCGTGCGTCCTTCTTTCGCTCCTGACTCATGGACGCCCGGCGATTGGGGGGAGATGCAGAGGTTACGCTGTGTTGCAGTCCAGGGGCGCCTCGTGGGCGCCTCGTGGGCGCTTCGGGGGTGCCCCGTGCTAAGAGCTTACACTGCATAGCTCTCACCACAAAGCTTCAACCGCATGTACTGCACAGCATAGCTCACATCACATTGCTTACACCCCATAGATGCTTCACCTCCCGATCACACCGCCCAGCTTACCAGACATGGCTTACACCGCATAGCTCACATCGTAGCTTGCACCGCATACGCGGCACATCCACAGCCGACACCACGCAGCTTGCACCACACAGCGTCCACAGCGCAGCTCACAACGCAGCACGTCCACCTCCGCCATGGAAAGTCGCGCTGTTTGGGGCCCACGCTGGCTGACGAGCTTCTCCCGCGCACTCTTCTGCGGAGGAGGAGGACGACGACGACGAAGACGACGACGACGGCGGCGTGGACCACCAAGAGGGGCACAGGCCCCAGCGGCCTCCTCTGCCAGCGCGAGCAGCGGTGCCTCGTCGACGCGCCCACCACCGTGCTCGCGGAGCCTCTCGGCGGGTGCGGGTCCAGACGAGGTGCCCCCCGCCTCCCCCCCCCGTCACCAGCAACATCATCATCACCACCACAGCCAACATCATCATCACCATCAACATCACCATCACCATCACCATCACCATGACCAACATCATCATCATCATCATCATCATCATCATCATCATCATCATCATCAGCAGCAGCAGCATCACCATCATCCTCATCCTCACCCTCACCCTCACCCTCATCCTCGTCCTCATCCTCATCCTCCTCCTCATCATCATCATCACCACGACAGCCAGCATCCCATCTTCCTCCTCATTGTCAGCATCAGCATGACCATCACCATCACCATCATCACGATCGGAGGTTGCGCGAGTGGAGCTGTGAGGAACCAGAACGGAAGCAAGTCCGTATTTTGATTGACCACCGCGTGGCCTGCCGACGTTGGACGGCGTTGGCCTCGACGATTGAACGGCAGCGGTGAGCGATTCCACAAAATATGCCAGATCGGATGCCAGACGCGCAGAGAAAGAGGCCTTGCGACAGTCTTGTGAGCAGTGCGAGAACATATTCATTTCGAACGACGCCCTCGCTACACATATGATGCGAGCCATTTGGCATCAGAAGCCCGTCGGTGCCGTCTCGGCGTCCTAGGCCATGGTATGCCCGATGTTGCTCGTGAATGTGGTATACACGGCATGCGAGACCTCACAAAATACCGAGCAAAGCAGTGCTACGGTAACCTGCTTCTTATTCGGGAGAAGCGTTGCCCCTGGCAAGGCACAATATGTGTCCGGTGGTGGCCTCAACGGTGGATTGCATTTGCTTCTGGACACAGTCGATATGCGTGTATGTACACAAATGTAGATAAAGGATGTAGATTTAGCTGCGCATGTATACGTGTACGTATATGCAAGTGTATAAACCTCATGGTTTTAGTATGTAAATATGTAAATGCATATGTATATGAAAATGAAAATGTAGGTGGGCATGGTGATGTGTGGGTATGTGTACATCATCATATTCATGTATATACATATACAAATGTACATATTCCCATGCATCGGCACATGTAAATGTATACGTATATGTACATGTACATGTGCATGTCAGAGTGAGGGGGCCGAACGGTCATTCACTGTCCCTGGGTGCGTGGCTGAAGCGGAATTCCGCGGTGCGGATTATCGTCGTTGTTGTTGTTGTTGTTGGTTGTTGTTGTTGCTGTTGTTGTTGTTGTTGTTGTTGGTTGTTGTTTGTTGTTGTTGTTGTTGTTGTTGTCTGTTGTCGTCGTCCCACCCGCAACCCGCCCAGCGACTCACCCGCGACCCAACCCTCCAGTAACTTTGCCATGGCAAACTGCCTTGATCAGAGAAGACGGGAAGCATAAAGTGGAACAAAGGACTGCGTTGCAGTTATCTTGGGAAAGGAGGGGGAGGCAGGAGGAGTAAACAGGGGACGAGGAGAACGCGGCAGAAGAGAGAATGTCAGAGTGAGGGGGCCGAACGGTCATTCACTGTCCCTGGGTGCGTGGCTGGAGCGGAATTCCGCGGTGCGGATTATCGTTGTTGTTGTTGTTGTTGTTGTTGTTGTTGTTGTTGTTGTTGTTGTTGTTGTTGTTGTTTGTTGCTGTTTGTTTTTGTGTGTTGTTGTTTCTTGTTGGTTGGTGTTGTTGTTGTTGTTGCGGTTGTTGTTGTTGTTGTTTGTTGTTGTTTGTTGTCGTCGTCCCACCCGCAACCCGCCCAGCGACCCACCCGCGACCCAACCTGCGACCCACCCAGCGACCCACCCGCGACCCACCCGCGACCCACCCGCGACCCACCCCGCGACCCACCCCGCGACCCACCCCGCGACCCACCCCGCGACCCACCCCGCGACCCACCCGCGACCCACCCCGCGACCCACCCCGCGACCCACCCGCGACCCACCCGCGACCCACCCGCGACCCACCCGCGACCCACCCCGCGACCCACCCGCGACCCACCTCCGACCCAAACCACGTTGAAGGTACAAACCACCATTTTCGGCGCCTGCGGCGGGCTTGTTTTGCATTCCTTCCAAGTGGAGAGCCCGCGACCCACCCCGTGACCAACTCGCGACCAACCCGCGATCCAAACCACGATCCAAACCACGTTCAGGGTACAAACCACATTTTTCGGCGCCTGCGGCGGGCATCTTTTGCATTCGCTCCCGGTAGAGAACCCGCGGCCCACCTGCGACCCACACCACGTTCAGTGTACAAACCAAGTTTTGGTGGCGCCTGCGGCGGGTTGCTGTTGCATTCCTTCCAGGTGGAGGTGGAGAGCCCGCGACCCACCCGCGACCTAAACCTCGTTCACTGAACAAACCAATGCCGCACAAGCGCGGCGGAGGATTTTCGCGTGCCGTCTGAGCCCGCAAGGACCTCTTCAAGCCCCGCGCATCCACACCAGCCCGTCCAGTAACTTTGCCCTGGCGAGTTGCCTTGATCAGAGAAGGCGGGAAGCATAAAGTGGAAAAAATGACTGCGTTGCAGTTATCTTGGGAAAGGAGGGGGGGGCAGGAGGAGTAAACAGGGGACGAGGAGAACGCGGCAGAAGAGAGGATGTAAGGATAATGTGGAGAGAGAAAAGGAGGAGGAGCAGGAGGACGAGGAGGGGGAGGAGGGGGAGGAGGGGAAGGAAGAGGACGAGGAGGGGGAGGAGAAGAAGGATGATGATGATGGACGAAAATGGGAGGACGATGATGGAGGCCGATGAGGGGGAGGACGACGATGGAAGGACGATGATGAAAGGACGAGGGGGGGAGAGGGAGGACGAGGAAAAACAGGAGGAGGAGGGAGGAGGAGGACGATGACGATGAGGACGAGGACGAGGAAGAGGAGGAGGAGGAGGAGGAGAAGATCGCCATCGACAAGGAAGGTGGGGGCCACGAGGTCCGCTGGCTCGACGACGCCCGCGTCGCCCGCGCCCGCCCCCTCACTCTTATCCGCAATTGCGGGGTGCTACGTATATGCATATACATATGAACATGTTCATGTACGTGTAAGTGTAGATGCACAATGTACATGTACATGTACCTGTACGTTTACATGTATATGCATATGTATATGTATATGTGTATGTATATGTATATGTGTATGGACATGTGTTTGGGAACTACGTCTACACATGTAGATGTATATTTAGATGTAAGTGTAGATGCACATGCACATCTTCATGCATACTGATATTTATATACGTATAGATGCATAACACTATGCAGCCGTGTACGTACGTGTATGCGTATACGCAAATATAGATATGCATGTACATGTATCTACATATGTACATGCGTCGGTTCCTATTGCAATTGTCATCACCTCCTTGAGTATGTGCATCCAGAGTGGCCATCCGGCTGGGCAACATCAAAAAGGAAGCACCGCACTATAACAAGTATGTGCACATGGCCTGGGAGCCAGATAAAGCGGAATCCAGGAGGCTACACCGACACGAGCCATCATCACAGGTGCCCGTCCCGAATCGCACACCTACAACGAGGCGTTGCATCAGGCCAACACTGGTCAATTGGCGACCCACTCGTGGGCAACCTTGGACCA
>CAUYUJ010019782.1:553478-565978 GCA_963575745.1 Prorocentrum cordatum
CCTCGTCCTCTTCCTCCTCAGCCTGTTTCCTGCCTCCTGCTTTTCCTCCTCGGGCTCCTCCTCTCCCTCCACCTCCTACTCTCCCTCCTCTCCCTCCTGTGGCATCCTCTTCCACCTCACCCCCCCGCCTCCCCCGCCTCCTGTTCCTCCCTCCCTCCCTTCACTTCCTCCTCCTCCTCCCCATCTCACGCCTTGTCCTCATCATCCTCCCCCTTTTGCTCGCCCTCCAAAACTGCCTCGGTGCCCCATGGACGTCCCGCTGGCTGCACATCCCATGGCCACATCACCTCCCCAACCATCAGTGGCTACCGGTAATCCTGCTTCTGCAAAGATATAGGTGATTGGAACAAGAGGCAATCCTCTTCGTGGGCAAAGTCCACCCAGCCCTCTGGGCGCAGGTGGTCTAGCGATGGCTTTCGTTCCTCTTCCAAAAACACGTTCTTCGTCTTCGGGGAAGGGTTTACCCCTCCCCCTGCCCCCTCCCCATTACCTGGACGGAGGGGTTCGCGAGGTGTCAGGGCGTCCAAACTAGCCCGAGATGGTTTCAAGAGGGCCTCAGAGAGCCCAAGATGGCCTCCAATATCGCTCAAGATAGCCTTTCATGGCTCAAGATAGCTAACGACATGCCTCCAAAAGGCCCAAACGGGGCGACAAGACGATTCAAGGTGCTTCTGGACACGCCGCAGGATCTCCTGGGGAAGCCAAAATCTTTCAAAAACTGCAGAAACATCAATGAGTGATGCCTTCTCCCCTTTTCGCTTCCGATGCGTTTTTGAAGCGTCAAGGTGGCCCCAAGATGACCAAAGAGAGTTCCAGAAGGGGCCCAAGCTGCCCCCAAGACGGCCCCGAGATCGCCCAAGATCGCCCCAAGAGAGGCCCAAGCTCGTCCCACGAGGCTATTTTGATGGCCCCAGAGGGGGGGCTAAACGGAGGGACCCCCCATCTGTTCACCGACACACTCCACGACAACCTCAACAGGCCCTCCAGGGCTCCCAAGAGAGCCCCACGAGAGCTCCAAGAGGGCACCAAGAAGCGCACAGGAGATCCCAAGACGCCCCCAAGAGGCCGCCAAGACGCCCAAAGAGGCTCTCCGAGGCACCCAAGACGTTCCAAGAGGCCCCCGGGACCGCCAAGAGGCCCCCAAGACGCCCCAAGAGGCCTTCAGGAAGTTCCATCCGAAGAGACTCCGAGAGGCACACAATAGGCCTCTGGCCCTTCTGCTCGCCCTTTTCCTCCTCCTCCTCCTCTTCCTCCTCCGCCTCATCCGCCTATTCCTCCTACATCCTCCCTCCTCCCCCTCCTCCTCCTCCTCCTCTTCTTCCTCCTCTGTTTCCTCCTCTTACTCCTCCTCCTCGTGCTACTCGTTGTCCTCTTGTTCCTCCTCATGCTCATCCTCCTCCTCTTTCTCCTCCTCCTCATCCTCCTCCTGGTCCTCCTCCTCCTCATCCTCCTCCGATTCCTCCATCCTCTTCATGTTGGGGGATGACGGTTTCCCCGACCCTCTGTCCCACTGCATGCTCCCCCAGTTCCCTCATCAAGGCAACTCGTCTGAGCATCGTTGCTGGATGGGCGGGTGGGGTTGCGTGAAGAATTCCTCCTCATCCTCCGACCTTTTGCCTCGTAGAAAACTCCTCCTCGTGTGACCAGCGGGACGCGCGTTTCGCCCGAGCCTTCCTCCACGTTGATGCCCCGGGATATTCAAATGTCCAAAGCGTTTCCCCGACGCAAAGGTGGTTTTCGAAATGTGGCACTCGCCCCAGCGCACCGCACATCCAACCGAAAAGCTTAGCTTCCATCAAATACAAATATGGGGAGACATTAATATACCAGCCGGTCAAATCAATATTGCATATGAACAGAGCTGGAACTTTGGCAACACGCAGGCGCTCTCAACTCGGAGACGGGGCGGAAGGGGGAGGGGGGAGAGGGAGGAGGAACATCACAACTTCATGATGCAATATTCGATGTGTTGCTTCTCCTTGTCCGGCTTTTGCAGCGTCCGTTCCAAAGAGTTGGAGCCAACATGCGAGCAGGACTGGTTGATGTCGTGGCTCCCTTGCAGCGTTGGTCTGCCTCTCGCTCGTCTGTGAGCCGACGACAGACGTCGAAAAACGGGCGCCAAATCCCACCAGCCCTCTGGGCGCAGGTGGTCTAGGGCGCGCCCTTTTCTAACCTCCTGCCTTTCCCTGCTCGAGAGGTTTACCTCCACCCCCCCTCCCTGGGTCGGGACGGGCTCCCCCGCGAGGGGTTAGGGCGTCCAAGATGGCCCAAGATAGCTTCAAGGAGGCTTTAGCTAGCCCAAGATGGCCTCCAAGATCGCACAAGATACTTCAAGACGGCTCATGATAGATAGCCTCCACCACGCATCCAAGAGGCCTCAAGACGGCCCCACGACGGTTTCAAGTGCCCTCCGAGCCCTCCGAGGACCCCCCCCAAGAGGCCAAAATGGGTTCGAAACCTAGGGAAAATGAATGTGTTGTGCCTTTTCGCTTTTTCGCTTCCGATGGGCTCTTGAGGCGTGATGGCCCCAAGATGGCGCAACATAGCCCCAAGAGAGGCCCAAGAGGGCCGCAAGACGGCCCCAAGGGTGCCCAAGAGCGCCCCAAGAGCGGTCCAAGAGGGCCCCAAGGCGCCCCTTTTGGGCCTCCGAGGGGGGGGGGACTAAATTCAATACCACCCTCTTTCTGAGCGAAGAGGTCCAAGACGGCTCCAAGAGGCCTCCCAGACCTTCTTTATAAAAGAGCCTCAAGAGGGCCCCAATATTCCCCAAAAGAGCCTCAAGAGAGCCTCAAGTGGGCCCCAAGAGAGCCCCACGGGGAGCCCAAGAGAGCTTCCAAGGAGGTGGGGAGGGGGTTGAGCACATGTGCGAAGGGACCCCAATAGAACAGAAAATCCGAGTTTACGACGGGTTCTATTGAGGGGGGTCGGGCCTCAGGAGAGGACAAGAGAGGCCAGGAGAGGGCAGGAGAGGACCCCAAGAGGACCCCAAGATGGCGCCCAAATTGCATTACGAGTCTTCGAAGAACCCCTCACCACGACATATGCCCAAAGGCCGACTTCTCGTCCTCCTTGTCACCGTCCGTTCCTTCCTTGCTTCTTTCCTGCTGCCTGTCTGCCCCTCTTAATCCTCCTCGCGCCGCGTTCCTCCTGCTCCTCCTCATCGTTGCCTTCCTCCTTTTCTGGTTTTCCTCCTCCGCCTCCTCCGCCTCCTCCTCCTCCTCTTCCTCCTCCTCCTCATCCTTCTCCTCATCCTCCTCATCCTCCTCTCACCCCCAAGATGGCCTCAGGCATGCCCAGCACCAGCAACACCGTTTGCTCCAAGATGGCCGTAAGAGGAAAACAGAGCACCACAAGCAGCAACACCAGCAGCATCCACCACCGCCACCACCACCACCATCACCAGCAGCCGCACAAGAGTTTAATTCCCTACCTAGGCTCTGCCTAGAAAGGGTTCTTACTCTCTTTGCTTAAAGGGCCGGGCAATGGAAACCGCCCCGGGCGGTTCCCCCAGTCCCCGCCCCGCGGTTTCCCCAGTAGCGCCCCCTGGGCTCACCCAGCTTAGCTTAGCTTCAGCTTAGCTTTAGCGTAGCTTTAGCTTAGCTTCAGCTTAGCTTCAGCTTAGCTTTGGATTAGCTTCAGCTTAGGGTCAGCTTAGCTTCAGCTTAGCTTCTGCTTAGCTTTAGCTTAGCTTCAGCTTAGCGTCCGCCTAGCTCTAGTTTAGCTTTGCTTAGCTCTAGCTTAGCTTCAGCTTAGCTTCAGCTTAGCTCTAGCTTAGCTTTAGCTTAGCTCTAGCTTAGCTTCAGCTTAGCTTTAGCTTAGCTTCAACTAGCTCTAGCTTAGAGTT
This sequence comes from Prorocentrum cordatum, assembly GCA_963575745.1. Lineage (NCBI taxonomy): Eukaryota > Dinophyceae > Prorocentrales > Prorocentraceae > Prorocentrum > Prorocentrum cordatum. The sequence goes on from CAUYUJ010019782.1 coordinate 557,323, forward strand.
AGCTTAGCTTCCGCTTAGCTCTAGCTTTGCTTTAGCTTAGCTCTAGCTCAGCATTAGCTTAGCTTTAGCTTAGTTCTAGCTTAGCGTTAGCTTAGCTTTAGCTTAGCTTCAGCTTAACTTCAGCTTAGCTTTAGCTTAGCTCTAGCTTAGCGTCAGCTTAGCTTCAGCTTAGCTTTAGCTTAGCTTCAGCTTAGCTTTAGCTTAGCTTTAGCTTAGCGTTAGATTTGCTTTTTCTTAGCTTTAGCTTAGCTTTACTGTTACTACGAATGCTGCTTTCCTAGGGGCTCCAACTCCTAGGTAGGGTCGCACTGGGATGATCTAAATTTTAGTGCGGGGGAGCAGATACCAAGGATGCATATGGGGATGCGACTCTCAACTGTCCGACAAGGAAGACGAATGGTAGATACAGTCAACTGCGCCAAAAACGCTTACAACAGGGAATACCCCGGCGTATCTTGCACTGGTATCCATCTTGAATTTTGCTGCGGGAAGCTATGTGTGCTCCTTGTTCCTCATGGCCCAGGGTGGATGCAGCCACCTGCGCTGCATACGTTTTCCACGGGAAGCGCCACGCCGTATCTTGCGCCGATTTCCATCTTAAACTTTCAATGCGAGAAGCTATGTGTGATCCTTGTGTTTCTGAAGGCGACCACGCAATTGCATGCTTCCAGCCGTCCTTGATTTACCATCTCCCCTGCTTATCGTTGCTGGATGGGCTGGTGGGGGCTTTTAGTCGCGGCCGCAAGCGAAGGCGCAGGCGGCGTCAGAAGTCGTCCCGGGCTAGTTACGGGCGAAACCTAATTATCCAGCGAGCGCGCTCACGGCTGCCAGAGCTGCGAGCTGCCGCCGAGGGACGCTGAGCGGCGCTGGGGCTGGTGGGGATACTTTTTTCCGTCGCGGCCGCAGGCGAAGGCGCCAGCAGCGTCAGCAGAGTTAGCTCGGGCTACGAGTAACCTGATTGCCGGCGCGCGCGCCGAAAAACTGGTGGGGATATTTTTTTCGGTCGCGGCCGCGAGACGACGGTCAGGCGGCGAGAGCAAAGTCCGGGACGCGAACTAGGCAAATTAGCTAGGACAGGCGCAGGCCGGCCGGCCCACTCAGACTGCAGCTGCGGGCTGGGCGAAGCTGAACTGATCGGCGCACTGCAAGATCGGGCACGTGCACTGGAAGAAATGTCCAAAGTAGTGGGGATACGCGAAGCGTCAAGAATTTCAACTTCTCCACAAAACATGCGGCGAACCAGCCGCCACTTCAAGTAGCGCACCCTTCTCCTACATGTCTGGGAGGGCTGCCGTGGACAGCATGTTCGACGCGCGCGTCTGCATCCTGCGCGTCGTGTCCTGCCAGCTCTCCCCTTCCACGCGCCTCCAGCCAGCCATAGTCTTAGGTAGGGCCTGTCCCCCTACAGGGGAATTTTGGACGATAAATAAAAAACAAAAATACTCAAAAGATGCCCCAAAATACTCAAAAAATAGTCCCCATACTATTTCCCTACCAAGGCTCTGCCTAGAAGGGTTCTTACTCTCTTAGCTGAAAGGGCCGGGCAATGGAAATCGCCCTGGGCGGTTCCCCCAGTCCCCGCCCCGCGGTTCCCCCAGTCCCCTGGGAGCTGTAGCTTTAGCGCTAGCTTTAGCTTAGCTTTAGCTTAGCTTTAGTTTAGCTTTAGCTTAGCTTTAGCTTTAACGTTAGCTTAGCGTTAGCTTAGCCTTAGCTTAGCTTTAACTTAGCTTTAGCTTAGCTTCAGCTCAGCTTCAGCTTAGCTTTAGCGTAACTTTAGCTTAGATTTAGCTTAGCTTTAGCTTTAGCTTTAGAGCTCAGCTTTAGCTCAGCTTTAGCTTAGCTTTAGCTTTAACTTTAGCTCAGCTTTAGCTTAGCTCTAGCTTTGCTTTAGCTGAGCTTCAGCTTAGCTTCAGCTTAGCTTTAGCTTAGCTTTAGCTTAGCTTTAGCTTAGTGTTAGCTTTAGCTTCAGCTTAGCTTCAGCTTAGCTTCAGCTTAGCATCAGCTTAGCTGCAGCTTAGCTTTAGCTTTAGCTCAGCTTTACTGTTGCTACTAATGCTGCTTTCCTAGGGGCTCCAACTAGTAGGTAGGGTCGCACTGGGATAATTTTGGCTATTTTTGAATATTCCCCCTGTAGAGGGACAGGCCCGACTCGACCATAGTCCAGAGCATCTTCGCCTGCGCTCCCCGGAGCATGCGTGGCGTGGTGCTGCGGCTCGGGTGCCCAGCTGGCCAACCCAGGCAAGAGGACTCACGGGACTGTGGAGTGGAGGGGCCTGACGCGGCAGCCGGCGCCGACGACCTGCTGGCTCATGAGCGCGTGGCGTCTCTTCTGAAATGGGTGTCGCTCCTCGGACATCCTCTTCTTGACGGCAAGTGTGAGTGTTGCCTTCTTTCAGTTTCGACACGTGGCTCTCGCCAACGCGCCGCGCACATTCGTACGAAAAGCTTCCGACAGCCACGCGGGTGGAGCACACATCGTCTTCCAAATGTGGCTGTCGCCCCAGCGCCGCGCACGTTCGATGCAAACGATTACGTTAGAAAGATGGGGCACAGTTCGTTGTCAACACGAACTTCACGCCAAGGTGCCGCGCACTCGTACTCAAAAAGTTCAACTGGCGCGCAGATGGAGCACAGACAAATTTCCAACATGTGTTTCTCGCCCCAGCCAGCACAGCGTACCTAGATCTTGAACCGCTCCCATTAGTTACACTCGAGGGACACAGGCCGTTCACGCGTGGCTCGCGCCCCAGCGTCGCGCACACTCGCCCTGCCCCTCACAATCACAGATCCTAAAGTGTGCAACTGCTACACGGATGGAGGGCGTGGGACACGTAAAAAATAAGTTTCGTGCCCCCCAAGCCAGAATCCCTCGCAAATTACACTGTCTTCGCGCCCACGAGGCCACGACCCCTCGTCAATTGCACCACATTCGCGTCTCCGAGGCCACGATCCCTTGCAGTCGACGCCACGTGTGCGTCTCCGAGGCCACGATCCCCCGTAAATGACTCCACGTTCGCGCCCTCGAAGCCACGATCCCTTGAAATTAGCCCCACGTTCGCGCCGATCTCGTTTGAAATCTCGGCGGGCGTGTGGCCAAACGTCCCAATGCAAGAGACAAAATGTGCACACGGACAGCGGGCGGCCCTCTGTCAGAGCGGGGCCCTCGACGGACACGTGCTGAGACTGCAGGCTCGGGGGCCCCGTCGCCAGCTTCTCAGCTAGAAGCACGGGAGGCAGCCCCTTGTCAACACACACTCTCGCCTGAACTGCAGGACCATGGGGCGCTCGACTCTTAGTGGAACACTTCCCGCACAATGGACGCCAGTCCACAAAGAAACCTTCCGCAAGAAACCCAGCCCTGAGACCCCTGTACATCCATAGATTTGTGGTGTGGGAACGTCACGCTTTCCACGGCAAGACCACCGAAACCCAAGAAACCCAGGGCCACCTGGAGGCAAGCAGGGATTCTTTGCAGGTGCCCCCACTGAAGTGACAAGAATCTCTGCGGGGGCTACGACGGGACGTGATACGGGCGGGCGCTTTGCAACATCAATGAAGCCTCTGGGGTTGACTCTGGTCCTCCTCCTCCCCTCCTCCTCCTCCTCCTCCTCCTCCTCCTTCTCCTCCCGGAGAACCCTCATCCCCCTCGTCACGGGTGGCCGAAAGACCGCGAATGCACGACAGAGTGCAAGGGTCATGGCAGCACGGGACTGGGGCAATCGACCCCGCAAGCCATTGCACTGCATCCTCGGGGGACCTCGTCTGTCCCGTCGCAACCCTATCCGCGTCGAATCCGTGTCGAATCCATGTCGGCCTCGTCGGATCCGTGTCGAATCCGTGTCGAATCCGCGTCGAATGCCCGCCAAATCCGCATCGAGGCCGCATCGAGCCCGCGCCAGGCACAAAAATAAATACAATTTTTTGGGACAGGCGGCGTCCCCCGAAGATGCAACGTAAAGGCCAGAACGAGCGTGGGAAGCAACAGCGGAGGTGTCCCCCACCAGAGCCTCCGCAGGGGGACCCCGCAGCGTCCCTGGAGCGGAACGCGCGCGATGAAGAACGCAGGGGCTCCGGACGGAAGGGGGGGTCCTCGCTGTGGGGGCTGTGGTCGACCTCCTGGGGCCATCCCCGAGGCCCGAGGATCGCCAAACAAGAGCCTGGGAGGAAGAACTGGTCCCAGGGGAGGCCCCAGGGTCGGGGACCCGTTTCCAGAAGGACCCCATGTCCTGCATGCCAGAAGGAGCAGGGCAAGGGGGCCTCTTCGAAGGAGGCAACCCGCCTCTGGCCGCGCAATGCGTCAGGTCTCGTCGTTTGCAGACTTGCCCGCCAGGTTTCTGCCGTTGCGTGCAGCTTCACGAGGCGCAATGACCACTCACTGGAGCACGCAGGCTGGTGGTCCTGTAAGTGGAGCCCTACACGCCCCAACCCCGCCCCCCCGTCCCCGGGAAGACGCCTCCCGCTTCCTGCCGTCGGCTCCGCAGCGCATCGATAGTCTTAGGTCGGGCATGTCCTCCTACAGGCGGATTTTCGATGAAAAATAAAGCATAAAAAACAAACAAACAAAACGTTGAGCATTAAACAAATCGTCCCCAGACTATTTGTTTAAACTATGTTTGAATACTCCTTCTGTAGAGGGACACGCCCGACTTAACGATAGTCGCACGCAGCCTCCGCGGCGGCCGAGACTTCTCAGACGCCTGCCCGAGCCGTCGAGGTCTTCCCCTGACGCGGGAAGGGGTCTTGGGACCAGGCGGTTCGCGCAGGCCTCGGCGGGAGGATGAGGAAGGGCGCACAGCGCGAACGAAGAAGGCCCCCAAACCCCAAAGCCATCCAACGATCATGGCGAGACCCCAATTGTAAGATTGGCTCCTCTGACAGCTTGCGCACACAGGCAAAAGAAGCGATCAAGCTGGCTACATGCAAACCGGCGTTTCGAACAAGAGGACTCTGAGCAAGGGGCAACACCCACATACTACGGTGTTGCATTGGTTTGTCTCGCCTTCGGTTATTTTGCTGGGAAATGCTGTCCAACGCTGTGTACTATTATGCAACGTGTTGACAGGTCGCTGCGAGTTTCTCTGCACCGTTTTTCTTGGAGCATGTTTGACTTGAGCTGAGTGGCATTGTATTACACTGCATTCATACGCTCCAGGTCTGGATTGCACTGCTACGATTGGCTATCTGGTGGACTGAGTTTGTCTGACACTATGTGTCTTGCATTGTCGTGTTTCGTTTTCCTCTGTGATTCATAACAATGTGTGGAAATTGATTGCGTTGCTGTGCTGTGGCTTGCGTTACGATGCGAAGCTGCGCATTGCGATACGTTGCATTGAATCACAGGTCTGGCGTTCAACGAGAAACCCTCGAGGACCAGTGGGGGTCCTCGAAGTACCGGGGGGTCAGGAACAAGGCTTCGGAATACAGCTACCATGTGTCCTCTGGCACAGACCACCCAGGACCTAGGTACAGCCTACCTTGAGAGAGTATAGGAAGGCCCAGCACAAGTGCCATCACAAAATCGGCCAAACTTCCAAACACAGAACCAGCAACCGCAGGCGATTTGCAGAGCCGACCCGCGCAAACCAACCCGTGCCTCCACACGTCGAAATAGCCCCGCGGGGTACGAGACGCCCTGAGGCTCCTCGATCAGAAACGTCTAATGCCTGCGCGCTGCGCAGGCGAATGCCATGCGTATCGGATTGTTGCCAGCGTGGACCCGACACAGTCACTTCTTGCACTCTGGATGCGTGCGAGTTGTACAGGTTGAGCTATGTGGTGCGAGCTCAGGCTATGCGTTGCAAGCTATGTGCTCCAGGTTATGTGGTGTAAACTGGGTGGTGCTCGCTCTGTGCTGTGAGCTATCCAGTGTAGGCGTTGTTGCCGTTTCCCTCTTTTCACAAACCAATGTTCTCCGCTCACTGGCTTACGGCACTTGGCTCCCTCAGGAGCCGAACAAGTCGACTCGCCCTGCCGCCGAGTCCCAGCCCCGCGGCGCAGTGACCAAGTTTGGGTCGGGCATGTCCTCCTGCAGGCGGAGCTTGGAGGACAAATGAAGAATAGTCGAATTGACCAAGCATACCGACAAATATTCTGGATTTGTTCCCCTGGCTTTTTCAATAGTAATATTAATATTATTCTATTTTTTTTTTAAAAAAAAAAAAAAAAAAAAAAAAAAAAAAAAAAAAAAAAAAAAAAAAAAAAAAAAAAAAAAAAAAAAAAAAAAAAAAAAAAACTGTAGACGGACAGGCCCTGTGCGCTGCGCGCCCACGAGGCGCCCACGGAGCCCACCGGGCGCGGCGCCCCGACCCGCGCGGCCAGCGCACGGGGCGCCCACGAGGCGCCCACGAGGCCGGCAGGTGGCGGAGCCCTGGAACACACAAAGAAACACACACAAATGAAAAGATTCCCCATAGTTTCCCATGTGTTCTGGGTTTCTGTGTTCCCCCCCACGTCCCATCTGTTCCCATCTGTGTGTTTCTTCTTCCCCTCCTGAAAAAAAAGCATGAGAAAAAAAGCGAAGCCCCAGCTCGCCCGGCCAGTCACTTTTTAAGAAGCGAGAGCCTCCAAGTGCGCGCACGGCTTGGGGGGAACAAAGGTAGACACTGCCACGTTGCAGTTCTCGGGTCGGGCGAAAGGGGGGGATAGCAAAGGGGCGGTTTGAGGATCAGCTCCCGTAGCTGAGTTTCCCGGCGCCTCCCGGCGCCGGGAGGCGCCCATGTATCGAGGAATGGGCCCCTCGGCGGGGCCGAAACCAGCTGCATGCAGCAGATTTCGTACCCCCCCCCTTTCCCAATCCCCCCCCTCCGTCCGGCCCGACCCAAGTGCGCGCACGGCTTGGGGGGAAAAGGTGGACGCTGCCACGCTGCAATGATGTCTCCTGGTTTTCTGCTTCTTGGGAAACACAAAAAGCCGAGCGACCATAAACGTTCAGAGGCCCGCGCAGATGTCTTCGATCGGCGCCGGGCCCCACGCCCTGGCGCGCGGAGGGCGCCAGGGACGGCGCCAGAGGAGCCAACGACCGATCCAAGAAATCCGCGCGGAGAAAGCGTTTGTTTATGCCGCTTTTCGTTCCTGGATGCTCGGGTGTAGCGAAGGCGAAGAGGCAGGGCAACAAAAGGGTGCAACGAATTAATTGCACGCGAATTGACTTAATGTTGCTCCTTGGCGCTGGGAGGCTGTCGACCTTCGAGGATGGCGGCAGGGGCCAAGAACAGCTGTATGCACCAGCGCAGAAGCAGACAAATCCTCGGCAATGTAGCGAAACGCTGTGGAACAACCCAGGAGGGAAAAAGCGAGAGAGAGAGAGAAACAACAACAAAAAATGAGAGCGACAAAGGCTCCCCGCCCCCGCAACGGCGCAGAGGAAGATCGGCGAACGGAATGCGGATCCGCATCCGCTCCCCATCCCTTCCTTAAGTTGCATCCTCGGGGGGCCTTATCTGTCCCGTCGCGGCCCTCTCCGCGCCAGATCCGTGTCGAATCCTGGTCGGAATCCTCGGCTCCGTGTCGGGTCCGTGCTGAATCCACGCCGAATCCGTGTGGAGTCCGCACCGAGCCCGCGCCGGGCACACGGGAAAAAAACCAAAGATTGGGGACGGGCGAAGCCCCCCGAAGCTGCAGCGTATACTGCCCAACGTAAACTCTTGGCGCTCCGCGCGGATTTCCTGGATCTGCGCTGGACCCCCACCCCTCTCTGGCGCGCCAGGGGCGCGCCAGGGAACGGCGCCGGAGGCGCCGCCCAGGGGGGGCCCTGCGCTGATCCAGGAGATCCGCGCGGAGCGCCAAAAAGGTATGTTCATGGGGTCGTTGTCCATCGATTCCTCTCTGAGGGAGGGAGGGAGGAGGAGGAGGAGAGGAGGAGGAGGAGGAGGAGGAGGAGGAGGAAGAGGAGGAAGGAGGAGGAGGAGGAGGAGGAGAGGAGGAGGAGGAGGAGGAGGGAGGAGGAGGAGGAGGAGGAGGAGGAGGAGGAGGAGGAGGACAGACTCTCTGAGGGCCAGGCGGGGACGCTGCGGCCCCCGCGCGCCGAGCGCGCTGCGGGGGGTGGGCGCCGGAGGCGCCGCCGGGCGTGCGAGGGGAGGGGGGGCACCTCCCGCAGCAGGGCGTGGCGAGACAACGGCAGCTCGCAGGCTGTCGGCCGACCCGTTGGAGGGGAGCAAAGATACAAATAGATACGCACAAATCCCAGAAGATTCCCCATAGTTGTTCGTGTGTTTGTGGCTCTCGTCTTCCCCCCCACGTCCCCTCTTTTTTCATATATTTTCCCAGGAATCGGCGAAAATCTGTGTCTGCGTGGTTTTGTTCCCTCCTGACCCCTACCAAGGTCCAAACGCACCAGCGTTCCAAGCTGCGTCCAGCCGTGGCGAGGAGGGGGCCCCCGAAGGCCAGCTGCCGATGTCTCGGCCCGCCCTCCTCCGCGCGTCGGTGCCGTCGTTTGGCCCTGCGCGCTGCACACCCGGAACCCGGATCGGAGAGGCAGGCCTGCAGTTCCTCGGCCTCCCTCCTGAGGCGGCCCACATCGGACCTGCGCGCGGCAGGCGGGACGCTCGTTTTCCTCGTTCCCACCGCCCCCTCCTCGTTCCCACTGCTCCTCCTCCTCCTCTTCCCCCTTGACCCCTCACCCAGTCCCTTGTTTTCCTCCAGCATCCTCATCCTCTTC
>CAUYUJ010019782.1:568478-575978 GCA_963575745.1 Prorocentrum cordatum
TCCCTCCCACACTCCTCTCTCCTAATATCATCGTGCTCCTGCCCTGCCATGCATCCCGCAGTGAAGACGAAGCCCTTTCGGGGTTGATGAAGAGGCAACGCGGAGGAAGGGTTTACGCTGGTCCTTCTCCTCCTCCTCCTCCTCATCCTCCTCCTCCTCCTCCTCCACCACATCATCATCATCATCATCATCATCATCATCATCATCAGCATCATCATCATCATCATCATCATCACCATCACCATCACCATCACCATCATCATCATCATCAGCATCATCAGCATTAGCATCATCAGCATCATCATCATCACCCGTTGGCATTGATCGGCCTGGGGTTAGCTGGAACCGAAGCGACTGATGCGGTGCATTGCACCGGCGAGGTCAAACGATCGCCGCGCCTGTGGCGTGCGCCTCCTCCTCCTCCTCTCTGCCTCTGTCCTCATGTTGGTCCAATACTCCTGACACGTATCCTCCTCCGTATAATAACCAGCATTATCATCTCATTCACCACCATCGTAAGCATCGCCATCATCACACAAACCACGATCATAGTCACCTTATCATCATCCTGAGCATCAACAGCAGATTGGTCGATATCGTCGTAGTCACAATCACCCGCAGCATCAACATCGCCATCAACATCGTACACGGCATCACCATCATCATCAACATAGTCAGCATCATAGTCATTCGCATCAGCATAGTCATCATCCTCATCAGCAGCACAATCATCATCAGCACCATCACCGTCATCTCCCATCAGCGTCATCCTCATCAACTCACCACGATCAAATCAACACCATCAACATCCTCATCAGCAAGCATCAACAGCAACGCCATCATCATCATCAGCATCAGCATCATCTGCAGCATCACCAGCAGCAGCAACATCGTCATCGTCGTCATCATCACCACCATCATCATCACCATCACCATCACCATCACCGTTATCACCATCATCATCGTCATCATCATCATCGTCATCAGCATCATCAGAACTTCTCTTCTCGTTCGTGTTCTTCCCCGCGGCCTCCTCACCTCTGCCGCTGCTTTTCCTCCACCTCCCTCTTCCCTCCTATCTCCGTCGCCCCTTGTTACTACCAACCAAGTGGGAGCCCCAAAGCCAATTCCACATTGGAAGAAACACACATCACGCCAATACCACTTACACCGCAGACCCCGCTTCGTGGTCGTGAACGGGCGCTAGGGCTTCGGAGAAAGTTAGAGTTGGGGAGGGCAAGCCAGGTGCGCTCGCGCCATGTCTGACATCCAAACCCGTCGGAGAGGAGAGAGAAGGAGACCTTTGCCTTCTCCTCCTCCTTTCCCTCCGCCTCTCCTTGTTTCCAGGTTTCCAGGTCAGCAATGCACCCGCAGTGCCACAGCGACGCGGAGCCTGAGAGAACAGAGGGCGGGACAGACGGGCTGTACACGCAAGCTCCCTGCTCAGCGGCGTGCTGCGCCCGAAGAACTTGGCGCTCGGGCGGTTCCCCTGCGAAGCAGGTCCAGCGGCTTCGGTGCATCCTTTTGTATGAGGGCTCTCGGGAAAAAGGATCGTGCAGCAGGTTCGGGCCGGGCGAACGGGGGGGATAGCAAGGGGGGGGTTTGAGAACCAGCTCACGTAGCTGATTTTCCAGGCGCCTCTCGGCGCTGGAGGCGGCTATGTATCGAGGAATGGGCCCCTCGGTGGGGCCGAAACCAGCTGCATGCAGCAGATTTCGTAACCCCCCCTTTCCCTATCCCCCCCTTTCGTCCGGCCCGACAGGTGCACGCGAGGGCGCACGAAGCGACAGCACCGTGGAAGCGCCAAGCAGTCGGCAGCGCAGACTCTGGACTTCCCTCCCCGCAGCCCCTGCGCCGGACGGGCCTGGCGACACACTCCTGCGCGGGCCCCGGTCCGCGTCCCCGCTCCGCGGCCTGTCCGGCCACGGGCACACGAAGCACCGCCCCTGGCTGCTACGGATCAGCACAGGCGAGCAGGGGATTTCGGACGAAGCCAGGACGAGGATAGATTCGTGTGAGGATAGATCGAGAATCTCTGAGAACCGGCGACGCTGGAGGATGTCTCGGGCGCTGCGGCCTTCGCAGAGGGTTCCGGACCGCTCTGAGAGCGTTCCGGAACGCTCTAGAGCAGATTTTATCCTCGTCCTGGCCTCGTCCGAGGATTGCGCGGCCATCGCTCCAGAGCCTGCAAGCACTCCAAGACGCTACGCGGCCATCGTGAACAGCGAGATTGCCCTTCTCGCCAGGTGCGGTACAGCAGAGGCACAGCACCCCTTGCCAGCCAGCCTCGCCAGTGGCTTGGAACCGAGCAGATTGACCCCTGGGCGGATTGGTAGGGCGGGCACTTTTAAGTCAAGGCGTCGCTGGTGTAGTGCTGTGTGTGTGGTGCCTGTCGTGTGGACCCAGACTGCGTAGGAAATCCCATGCCATACCACCACTGTTGCTGTCAACCGTGGTGTCCCCGCCCCCGTTTAGAAGTATGCCAATGATTCTATTCAGCGCTCGTCGTGTCCAACAGTCCGTCGGACGCTTGAATACATCGATAGCCGAGCACTGTACCTCTGACGTCGCAATTGCTCTACATGCGGAATGCCATGCCGCCGCATCAGCTCCTCCGCTCTTCGAGTGCTCCTGCATGCAAAGCTGGACTATAGATCTACTTCAGGTTTGGTCCCTCGGCTGTCTCATGCTGCCTCGGATGAGAAAGGAGTAGTGCGACGAGGCGGAAGAAGGTATTGTGAACCAGTGTTCACCAAACTTCGTGCTGCGCGCTGCGCATAAAAATATCGTGGGCATCCCCGTCGAAACATTGCAACAATAACGTGGGTCGACGCCGGAGCTCCCCTGGAGATAGTGGAGAGCTCAGGCACGAAGAACATAAGGGCACGCTTCCGATGCTAGGGCTACTATTGACCTTCTGCCCTCTTTAGCCCAAGTAGCGATCTCAGAGGAGCCTGTTTCGTCGCAACGGTGGCGAAAACGCACCGCGTCCGAAGACAAAACGTAGGGGGGGCGCTGCTAGCCTAGGTGAGGAACGTCTACAGGCGGATGTTGGAAGAAAGATTGAACAAATACGCGACAAACAATCAATCACCTTACAAGATGCACGAAACATGGCCACCATATTATGTGCTGGCTATACTTGAATATCCCTCCTTTCGAGGATCATGCCCAACTTAATGCTAGACGGATGGTATGCGAAAGCGGCGCCCGTGCACCGCCCCAAGATTGGACTGCCTTCAGGCCTCGCACCGACACATCGCACGGTGCTTAGCGGCGAAATAATATTAGAACCCGGACATGTTCTAACAACAAAACAAAACAATGTTCTTAGAACATAAACCCGATGTGGTAAAGCAAGACAGTCCCAGCAAGGAATGTTCTAAGAACACTCCTTGCACACACAGAAAGGTCCTTGGAACAGCACTTGGTGGGCCCGCAGGCGAGCCTTGAAGCTTCGCCGCTGCTTGACTCCATCCCCTCCCTTGGAGGGTCCAGACCCCCTCTCTTTTATTACGAAATTTGGAGTAATTATTTTGTCCTCCACTCCTCCTTTTGGCGAGCCGCCGCGTCCAGATAGGTGCCGTCGGGGGTGCCGAGGTCGGCTATCCAGCACTGCGCCCTGCGCCCACAGGAGTGGGAGGAGCAGGAGGAGGAGCAGGAGGAGGAGCAGGAGGAGGAGCAGCAGGCAGCAGCAGCAGCAGCAGGACCCCCTCCCTTTTATTACGAAATCTGGAGTATCCGAGTCGCTCGCGGAGGGCACACGAGCGGGCGGGAGGCAGGAGAGCCTGGCCGAGGCCGGAGAGCACACCGGGAGACTCGGAGGCCCCCCGGCGGCGGAGCGCGGAGCGCGGCTGCCGCCTCGCGCAACGGCCTCGGAGGCCCCGGGAAGCCCAGGGTGCGCCAAGAGACGCCCCAAAACCTCGATCCTCGATGGCATCATCATCATCATCATCATCAGCATCATCATCATCATCATCATCATCATCAGCATCCATCATCATCAGCATCAGCATCATCCATCATCATCATCATCATCATCATCATCATCATCATCATCATCAGCATCAGCATCATCATCATCATCATCATCATCATCATCATCATCATCATCATCATCATCATCATCATCATCATCATCATCATCATCATCATCATCATCATCATCATCATCATCATCATCATCATCATCATCATCATCATCATCATCATCATCATCATCATCATCATCATCATCATCATCATCATCATCATCATCATCATCATCATCATCATCATCATCATCATCATCATCATCATCATCATCATCATCATCATCATCATCGCGCATTGCTCCTCCTCCTCCTCCTCCTCCTTGTCCTCCTCCTCCTCCTCCTTGTCCTCCTCCTCATCTTTTTCCTCCTCCTCCTCCTCCTCCTCCTCCACCTCCTCCTCCTCCTCCTCCTCCTCCCCCAGACGACGCGCGGGCTGCGGGCGCTGGGGGGCGGTACTCCATCTTGTAGCCGAGGCCCTGCGCGGGGCTTCTCCGCGATGCTCCCCCCCCTCCCTTCCCCCTCCTCCCTCCCCGCTCCCCCATTCCCCGCTCCTTCCCTGGCCCGCCCCCTCCTCCCTCGGCGGGGCGCTGATTACCAGCCTTGAACGTATCCCTGTCCCTAAGATTGACCCGCCAAAAGGCGATGACAATCTTGAGGTTTCGCCCTCAGAAAATAAGGGAATCCTTAAGATTGCCATCGTGATTAGGAGGTGCCCAGCATAGGGATAGGGATATGTTCCAGGCTGGTGCGCTGAGGTGATGTAGCCTCCAGGCCGTCCACGAGGCTCTGGCCAAATGGGCAGGCCCCGCCCCCGCGGGACCCGCAGCCTGCCCCGGGGCCGCGGTGACAGGCCGTGCGGTGACCTCGGAACCGCAAAAGACCTCACCGCACGGTCCGTCACCGCACGGTCTTGGGACCCTGGAGGCCCCCGCCGCCCGAGACGTCCTCAGAGAACGACCCGAGTCCCGAAACCGTGCGGTGACCCCGAATCCCCACCGACTCACCGCACGGTGTGGTCATCACCCCGTCGGGGACCCCCGATCCATCCCCGCTCCTCCCCGTCGACCGGTGCAGCGTCGACCGATTCTCATTAGCCACCGGCGGCGCTCGGCCCGGAGCGCCCGCGCGGGAGCCGCCGCCGCGCGGGCACGCGGCACAAGCCTGCCACACCCCTCTGGCCAAGCGCAACAAGGCCCTGGCCCCCCGATGCGAGCGACCGGCGGGGGGCTCCCTGCTCCAGGCCAGCAGCGCACGTTGCAGCTCCACAGCCTCGTCGGTCCGAGCAGGCCCCCCCAGGCAGAGTCCCGCCGAGCAGGTGGCGGAAGCCGACCGAAGGAGGAGACGAACCCGCCGAGCATCTCTTGCTCCCCAGCGTCGGGAGGACTTGAAGATGGGGCAGGTCCGAGAAGGTGGAGCTAGAGGCAAAAGCGCCCCAGTCGGTCCCTGGCTCAAGCTCACGCTGCGTCGCTGCCCAGGCCCACCTCGGGCTACGCCCCCCTCCACTGGGGAGCCCATGAAGCACGCACGCGCCCAGCCATGCAGATGAGTCGCGCTTGCGCTCCAGACCTTGAACAGGGACCGAACGTCCTGGCATGCCGATAGGCACCCTACACAATCGCCGTAGGACACTAGAAGGTTCGAATCACAAAGACCACGCTATTAGAACGCAGTCTTTTCGGACTTAGGCAAGACAGAGTCTGTCAAACATACTCCTAAAACAGGTCGGGCGAATTACACTGGCTTCTATATAATTTGTTGGTGGGCCCATAGGCAAGCCAGGACGCTTCGCCACTGTTTGTTGACAGGACAGAGTCTGTCAAGCATACTCCTAAAACAGGTCGGGCGAACAACACTGGTTACTATGAATTGTTGGTGGGCCCATAGGCAAGCCAGGACGCTTCGCCACTGTTTGTCGACAAGACAGTGTTGTCAAACATACTCCTAAAACAGGTCGGGCGACCCACACTGGCTACTATATAATTTGTTGGTGGGCCCATAGGGAATCCAGGACGCTTCGCCACTGTTTGTTGACAAGATAGAGTCTGTCAAGCATACTCCTAAAACAGGTCGGGCGAACCACACTGGTTACTATGAATTGTTGGTGGGCCCATAGGCAAGCCAGGACGCTTCGCCACTGTTTGTCGACAAGACAGTGTTGTCAAACATACTCCTAAAACAGGTCGGGCGACCCACACTGGCTACTATACAATTTGTTGGTGGGCCCATAGGGAATCCAGGACGCTTCGCCACTGTTTATTGACAAGATAGAGTCTGTCAAACATACTCCTAAAACAGGTCGGGCGAACCACACTGGTTACTATAAATTGTTGATGGGCCCATAGGCAAGCCAGGACGCTTCGCCACTGTTTGTTGACCTGCGCACCCCCGACAATGCCGACGGGGATTTAGACGGCCGAAATTGGTATGGAAGAAGTGGGCACGGTAACCAGCAACAAATATTGTCCAACTCCAGTAGCGACTGCTGTTGGGCGGGCGGCCTGTTGTTTCAAATGCGCGGCGACGCCGACAGCAAGCCCTTTTCAACATGGACCTGTCGGTCATTGTACCGATCGGTGGGCATCAGGCAGGTCAAAACGGTTCGCCACTGCTTCCGGTGTCCGTTCCGTGGCCCTTGGCGCTGCCCGATTTGGGCCTAATGTGGACCGGATTTGGAATACATTTATTTGGACATCTGGACCGGATTCGCACCTTTCACAAGGGATACGAGAAGAGCGAGGGGGAGGGGGAATAGGAACGGCGACGAGGAGCAGGAGGAAGGGCCAAATGCGGCCGAGATGCGGCCACAACTCAGAGCTATCATTACCAGCCTGGAACATATCCCTATCCCTGTGCTCGGCATCGCCTCATCACGATGGCGATCTTAGGGATTCCCTCAGTTTCTAAGGGTGCATCCCCAAGATTGTCATCGCCTTTTGGCGTGTCAATCTCAGGGATAAGGATCAGTTCGAGGCTGGTGATATCATGAACGGACATCCAAACTGCTTATGACCAGCGCGCCACCGACAGAGCACCAGCGGGGGGGGAGCAGGGCGAAGCACGCGCTGCCCGACAACAGCCCGCTCAGGCGCGCCTGGCGCTCCGTCTCCAGCTGGTGTTCCAGGTGGGCCCGCTGCTTCGCCCTGGCAAGTGAGAATCGTTTGATTGACCGATCCATATGCACATCCTCTTCCTTCTCCTCCTCTTCGTCCTCCTCCTCCTCCTCCTCCTCCTCCTCCTCCTCCTCCTCTCCCTCCTCCTCCTCCTCCTCCTCCTCCTCCTCATCATCATCATCATCATCATCAGCAGCATCATCATCAGCATCAGCATCAGCGTCAGCAGCATCATAATCATCATCAGCATCTCCATCACCATCATCATCATCATCATCATCATCATCATCTTCATCATCACCATCATCATGATCATCATTATCATCATCATCATCATCATCATCATCATCATCATC
>CAUYUJ010019782.1:578478-605183 GCA_963575745.1 Prorocentrum cordatum
CTCCTCATCATCATCATCATCATCATCATCATCATCATCATCATCATCATCACCACAACCACAACCACCAGCAGCAGCAGCGTCATCAGCATCATCATCATCAGCAGCAGCATAATCATCATCATAATAAGCATCATCATCATCAGCATCATCATCATCAACATCATCATCATCAACATCATCATCATCATTATCATCATCATCATCATCACCATCATCATCATCATCCTCATCATCATCAACATCATCTGCAGCATCAACATCATCAGCATCATCACCATCACCATCACCATCACCATCACCATCACCGCCACCGTCACCGTCACCGTCACCGAGCACCGTCACTGTCACCACCATCACCATCACCCCCCAGAAACCACCAACCATCCTCGTCCTCATCATGTTCCTGATATCCTTCCTCAATGGCATGATTACCAGCAGTACCGGCATAAATCATCGCCACCATCACCTCATCATCGCCAACATCATAATCAGCTTCATCATTATCATACGTCCGCGGACGCAGGCCTCATCGATATTCTCATCACCATCACCATCAACACCGTCCTTATCATCATGTTTATCAACATCCTCAGCGCAATCCTCATCAGAATCCTCAACACAATCATAAACATCACAATCCTCCTCATCGTCAGGACAGGCTTCACATATGTGAGCATGAATTACGCTAAACCTGTATGGTATAGGTTCACTCTGTCACATGATTTAGCGACTACACGATGTCAAGGTCACAGCGTAAACCAATGTATTACTTCAGCAACGCTTGCTATAGTATCTGATGTCCTTACACTATGGGATGATCAATAAACATCGAAGTCAGCTGCGAATCCAAAGTTTATCAAAGTGGGGGACCTCTTCGGCCGTTTTGGGTATCCCTTGGGTGCCCCTGTGGCCGTGTTGGACGCTGCGAGCATGAAAACAGCGAATGTGCTAGAAATGCTGGTTTTTCAAAGGAGATGCGTCGAGCTTTCCCCCTTCGGGCCCTCTTGAGGGTCATCTTGGAGCCGTCTTGGGGCGTCTAGGGGGCCTCCAGGGCCGTCCGGAAGCCGTGCTGGCCCATCCGGGGCCTATGTAGAACATGCCCAGGAGCTCCACGGGGGCATTTTCCTGCCTTAGGGCTGCACGAAACACACGATGCAAGGAAAGACAGATATATACCACCAAGAGGGTGCGATGGAAGACGAAAATGGCGGATATCAAGGGTTTGGGATATACGTGTTGAATGGCCCGCAAGCAGATAAGAGCGAACAGTCTTCAAATGATTGTTGTTGGTGGTGTTATTGTTGGTGTTGTTGCTGGTGTTGTTTGTTGTTATTTATTGTTTGTTTTTGTTGTTTGGTGTTTGTTGTCTGCTGTCGTCTATCCGCAGCTGCGGGGTGCTACATAGATTCCATGTATCAGGTACACCTCTGGACGGCAATGGGACTGGAGTTGCGCAGCGCCTCTGACCACATGCTGGAATGGCTGATGCAAGAAGTCTGCCAGCACCAGGCACCAAAGGCCCTGCTCAACACCTCTTCAAGGGCCTTCAGCCAAAATGTCGCGCGGGCAAGGTCGGGGGCGCGCAAACATGCATTAGCGATCCATGGATCTGGCGCGTGGTCGCCAAATCCGTGGATCGGGGGAGTAGCCCTCCCAAAAATGCGGCTGGTGCCGCCTCGTTCGGCGGCGGAAATCCGCGATTTCCCATGAAAACGGGACCCGTCGCAAATCCACGCCCCTTTTGATGGGCCTGTATTCCACCACCACCACCATAAGTTGGAGGCAGAAGGCGGTGGAGGACGAGGAGGAGGTGAACGAGGAGGAGGAGGAGGAGGAGGAGAAGGAGGAGGCCCCCCTCCCCCTCCAACAGGCCCATCTCCCTTGATCCGTGTTTGCCATCGCCTGACTGGGGCGCGCTCGCGCGCGCCCAGAGCGACGACGACACCGAACGAACATGTCGATCCGATGCGCCCCCGCTGGCCGCCGTTGCCACGAGGGGAGACACCGCCACCGCCAGGCGGCGGCCAGGCAAAATGGATGATGGGCCTGTTTGCCACCACCACCACCAGAAGTTGGAAGGGGCAAGGAGGTGGAGGATGAGGAGGAGGAGGAGGAGGAGGAGGAGGAGGAGGACCCCCTCCCCCTCCAACTTATGGTGGTGGTGGTGGTGGAAACCAGGCCCATCAGTGGAGGTCAGTCCCCAAGGAACCTTCCACAAGAGACCCGACCCTGAGACCCCAGGACGTCCATTGATTTTTGGTGTGGGACCTGCGCGGTTTCCAAAGACAGCACTTTCGAAGCCCAAGGTGTCTCTTGGCACGGATCTCGACTGTACAGAGCTGCGGTCCGCGCGCACATTCTTTCGGCGGCGGGGGCGCATTGCAGGGGGGGTAACATGATGGCAATATCCGCCGGCATCGAATCGGAGAATCGGATCGAGCCGAAGTATGCTCCGGAATGGGCTGCACCAGCACGGAGTCCAAATCGAATCGAATCGGCCGCGCCAAGGCGAACGCCAACAACGCGCAGCCAACGGGCCGCATCGGATCGTCGGAGTAGGTCTCTGAATCGAATCGGATCGGCCTGGCCGAAGTCGATATCGAGTCGGATCGGTCAGGTCGAAGCGGACCCTGCGCTATGCTGGGGAGGCACAGTGTGCGTCACGGCCCGGGCCTCTCGAGCGCTCGATCCTGCCGTCGCGGCACGCGCGCGCGCGCCTCCAGCTCGGGGCGCGACGCTGGGGATCGCACGGCCCCCACGCAGGCAGCCCACATCTGGACGCCCGAAATGGGCACAGAAAGGACGGGCAGAGTACCCAACAACAAGTGTTGCCCCAGACCATCAGCGGCCGCTGTTGGGCAGGCGGCTCTCCGCCTCGAGTGGTCACAGGCCGCGGCGGCGTAGGCAGCGCGCCCTGCTCCAAGTGAACCGGAACTGCTGTTGGGCATTGCACTCCAGATTTCGTAATAAAGGGAGGGGGGTCTCATTTCGGGGGGGGGGGTTCTTCCAGGCTATCTTGGAGGGCCTGGGGGGTCTGGGGACGACGGGGGAGGTCTGAAACGGCTTGTCTTGGAGGGTCCAGACCCCCTCCCCTGTACACATCGACCGCCTGCCGAGGCTCCCGAAGATCGATCTCCCAGGGCGGCAGTTCTGGATCAGACCCCGCCCCGGACTCCTCTGCCGTTGCCCGCGCAACACCTGGGTGTGTGGCTCGCCAGCCAGCGTCAACCTAGGCAATGATAGGGGCTCAAAAAGAGACATAAACATAAAAACTCGGAGGTCCGCGCGGATTTCTCGGATCGGCGCTGGGGCCCCCCGGCGGCGCCTCCGGCGCCGCCCCTGGCGCGCTCCGCGCGCCAGGGAGGGGGGTCCAGCGCGGATCCAAGACATCCGCGCGGACCTCCGAGTTCTTGTATTTATGTTACGTTTTGTTCCCCTAAATGAGAGTTTCCCTGTGTCGATCCATGCCAAGACTTGCTGGCTGGCAACCCCTGCATGGCCCTTCGGGCTGCCGTGGCAGGCCTGATGCGCTCCGGCCGCACTATCAGCTCCAGAAGCCGGAACGGGCCTGCCTTGTGCCAAGCGCGCTCCCTCTGCAAGTCAACAAACAGTGCACGAACAGCTCACAGCCACGCTTGGCAGGAGCCAGGGGAGGCGACAAGGCCACCTCGCGTTGACAGAGGCCTTCGCCCTCATCCCCACATAATGCAAACTCGTCATGTGGGCTGCCTTCCGAGCGACGAGGCGGCGGTGGAACACACGACGCTGGATGCAGACATTCTGACAGACTGTCCGCGGGTGCACTTGATGATGTGCGGCTGCCCATGACTGCATACGCCGTGATGTGAGAAGACTTCATGCAGCACAAAGAACAAAGAGATGTCGAGTACCACGGAGTTGCCGAACCACTCTGGCACTGGAGAAACTAGTGCCGACACGTATGTGTGCCATGCTGGTCCAGGGAAAAAAGATGCAACGTGGAACAACCACGCATTTCCGCATATAACAAGCATTGCGAAGCAACGAATCACACACCCAGAAACGGGCGCACTGCTGTTGTCGAACAATGCATGCCAGGATGGAGAGACCACTGTGGCAGAGCAGACGGTCCCAACCAGGACTGGGCAGTGCGAACCATGATTCCCGAGGAGAGGAGGAGCACGAAGCGTGGAATAAACAGCGTGCGTGGTAAGTCACCGACGCCCGAGGATCGGACTTTCGCCTGCGGTCTCCAGCGGACGACCCCGACCGGAGCAACCTCAAGGAAGAAAGGCGGGGGAGGGAGGAGGGGAAGGAGTCGTCTATGTTGCTGTCCTTCATCCCATGTCCATCTTCTGCTCTCTCCTCCTGCGGAGGAAGGAGGAGGGAAGCACGGGGATGTGTAAATCGCACGACTTCCACCATCAACTATGATCTACCCCCTCCACTATGAGAGCCCAATACCCCTTCTCCATACATCCACCCCGCCCCCTCTTCCGCATCCTCCCCCCAAAACGCCCCGCCAAGTCAGCTTGTTGTTCTCCGAGACTCGAAACAACTCCTCGTACTTGCTGCGCCAGTCTTCCTCGGCCTGCGGTGGCAGAATCAAGAAGGCAACGAGCAATGCCAGGGTGCATCAAGCTCTGTCCTTCCGGCAACCCTGCTTATCAAATCATTCGGCACGTACCACACCTCCAGAGACGAGAGCCCAAAGGGCCTGCGATTTGAACGAGAGCCCCGTCCTGACAAGGACATGTTATGAGCAAAATCCTGGAGGTTCGCGAGGCAACTTGAAATCCAACTTACTTCGGATGTACGTCGGGAGCACGTGGGATTTCGTCGAAATCACGTCGGATCCTCGTCGGATGTACAGCGAACTTGCGTCGAAAAATCGCCGCGCGAACGTCGTCTCATATCTGACGAGGCGGACGTGCGAAACTAGATAATACAAATATTGCGCGCCGCGCGAGGCCTCCAGGACTTTCCCTCATAGGACATTCCCTCATGCATCTAGCTATCAACAAAGGCGCTATGGGTTGGGCCAGAAAGCCAAAGGACATGTCCGACGAGAGCCAATATTGGAAACAGTAAGAACAACACATGTTCAACATTGTTTCGCAAGGGTGAACCTGCAGCCATGTGACCCTAAGAGAAGCGATAACCCAAATATTGAATGAGGCCACCCCATGTCCGTGCAACTGGTGGGCTAAGCTGGAGCGTCTGGCCTCAACCATGGATCGACTGTAAAGCGAGAGCTCAGTTTCCTGGAAATGCCGCCACCAATCCTTGTGACTGGTTGACATTGACACGGAGATCATACTGTGACAACGGCCCGCCCCCTGACCGAGTGCGGCTCCGAGGCGATAGCTGCATGGGGACAAGGGCTCGAGCCAGAATGACTATATGTGAAAAGCGCCCCATGCGTGCAACTTTGGACAGCTCTCGGCGGCGCGGCGAGGGGGAAAGTGAGAGTACGGCGACAGGCAGCAGGCGCTCTCAGAGGGCAGCGGGGCTTCTCAGAAACCCTCTGGCCTTCTGGAAAGGCCTCTTCTGGCTTCGGAAAAACCTCACGCAGATACGTATCAGATGGCGTGGAGGCCGTCTGAGCCTGTTGAGAAGGCCCACCCCCTCCGCTTTCACTCCTGGACGCGCCGCCACGATCCAGACATCAGTGTCACAACTGCTCAGAAAGCTCAGGCCAAATGCCCAGCCTGGGGAAGGGGGTCCTCCTCCTCCTCCTCCTCCTCCTCCTCCTCCTCCTCCTCCTCTGCCTCCCCCTCCTCCCCCTCCTCCCCCTCCTCCCCCTCCTCCTTCCGACACGTCTGGTGGTACGACGAGAAATCCGTTCTTGTAAAAAGGGACGGTGGGGAAAGGGCAGCAAGTAAACCAACGCCTGCCCGCCGAACATTCAGCCCAGTGGCGCCGACGCTGTACTGCGGCTTCCGAGGCATCGATTGATTTCGATGCCCGGTTGCTGACTATCGAAAGTTGGCCTTGCGCTTGCCACTTCAGAATGCGCAACTGGCGAAAGTCATGCAAACAGGCATTCGCAATAAATTGTGGCTGGTTACGCTCGCTCTCCGGCATGCGAAAAATGATGGCCCTTCGCGCGGTGGACCAACAGCCGGAGAGGCCAATTCCTCTGCAGACAGAGTTGCAGTCGCCCAGGTATTTGAAATGGAAAGACCTGGCCCTTACATCAAGACACCGGCGCCAGGCTTGGCGCCCGACGCACATGATATTACTACGCTGAGTTCTTACAGCTCCTCCTCGAGGTCATCATCCTCCTCCTTCTCCTCCACCCCCTCGGCCTCCTGAACACGCACGCCCCTCTTCCTACTCCTGCTACATCCCTTCGCGCGCCTCATCCTCCTCCTCCAGTTCCGCCTCCTGTCCTTCTCTTGTCTCCTCCTCCTCCTCATCTGTCGTTTCTGCCTCCACCTCCGCCGTCAACTCTCCCGACGCCGCTGTCTCCGCCGACCCCCGCCAAATCCGCCGCCTCCGCCCCCGCCTTCATCAACTTCCGCCTCCGCCTGCTCCTCCTGGTCCTCCTCGTCATTCCGTCTCCTCCTCCTCAGCCGCCTCCTCCGCGGTCGCGCCCCATCCGCCCCATGCGTCAGCCTGTTCAATCGTCTCCACCACCGCACCTGCTCCTCTCCATCCTCCTATTCGTCCTCCTCTCCCGCCTTCTCCTGCTCCTGCCCACTGTCCTGTTCCTGATCATCCTCATCATCCTCCTCGTCATCACCACCACCGCCTCCAGCATCATCAGCATCATCATCCCTATGAGCATCGTCGTCAGCAGCTAATTCACCATTCCTACCATCATCGTTACCATCACCAGCACAATCGCCACCGTCATCCGACTCGTCACCCTGCTCCTGCTCGTGAGCACCATTATCACCACCAGTGGTATCAAACAATCAGCTCCATCCTTGTGATAACATATAGACAGCAACTCATGTTGCCAAACCCGCGTTGCAAACAGCCCACGATGTCATACTTCAGCATGAGATCCGAAGCATCCCCGAAGCAAGCCCCCACCGCCCTAACGTGCGACGCGTTTCCACAGGGAGCCGGAATTGACCCGCCAGATGGCATGAGGAAGCGCGGGCTGTGCAAAGACTGCTCCGCCGCGTCGGCAACGCCGCCGCACATACGCAGCACTACTCGAAACATGTCCAAAGCCCGTGCATGCGACATGCCCCCGCCGGCTGCAAAACCAAAAACTTCGCCTCTTGGCACACGACGGCGGGCACGACAAAGTCGGCCGTGTCGAAATCAACGTGGCGGGATAACGCGGGCCACGCCGGGTCTCCCCAGCCACGGCCTGTCCAACCTCTCCGGGGTGCAGCCGGCGGCGTCTTGCCGATCTTCTCTTCGACCGCCACGTTCCTGAGAAGATAGCATCGCGTGACAGGGCGCAACGCTTCGACCTTGGTAAGTCAGACAAGCGTTAAGAAGCCGAACGACAATATCAAGATAAACCCCGCGGAGATCATGACGGCGTTATCGCTGGAAGGTTCCGCAACGAAGACGCCAGACAAAAGTGCGTCCACCACCGCTTGAGACAACGGAGGCGCCCGCTGCCTGAGTTCCTCTGCGTGGACGGACGGCATGCCTCGTGCAGCTGCCACCAAAGGGTCACTTAAAGGCCGCGGAAATTCTAATACCTTTCGCCCAGACCATGGATGCAAACGCGGATTTGTGGGCAGAAGCTCCCCTCACAGCCAGATCCCGCAGATAGAAAGCGATGTCCACCGCTTTTAACATCCACGGATCCTGGCCAAGTGCAACGGCCCATTTCCGCAGTCGTTCCACATGACGCAGATGGATTCGGACTGTCGTCACAACGGCCCTGCTTGGTGAAAAATGGGCGGAGCAGGTCAACTTGGTGCTGACACGACAGACACTTTTAGCTTAAAGCCTGCATCTTCGGTGAATATTTCGCCAGGTCGCACGCAAAAGCGATGCAACGATCCACTTGCTGGTTCAACAGCGCCGCTTCCCGATCTTGGCAAAGACCAGCTTTTTCCGCCGTTGGGTCGCGCCTCCTTTTTCGGATCGGCTGTCAGGGAGCGCGCTCACCCTCGCGGAAGGCTCTCGAACCACGTGCTGTGCGGCTGCAGACAGCACGACACGCAAACTGCCATTCGGCACGTCGGCGCGCACCTTCCCCCTGACCGAGGCGCACGATAGCCGATCTACTGTGCATCGAAGCTCCGCGCGGACCCGCGCAACACAGGGCCATGACCCGCAAGCTCCTGCATCCCATCCTCCACTGGATCGGACCAAGAGGCTGTGTTCTCGATCGAGCCCAGGCGATGCTGTTCCAGGTATCCTGGAATCGCCGCGGCGCGGGCACCGCACGTGGCACACATGCGTCTGGACGCGGGGACACCGCTTGCAGCGCTGGCGAACCTCTGGCCGAGGCACTACCGCCTCCGCTTGGAACATTGCCACGAAGACTGGCAACTGTCGCATGGACCCGGGCAGTACCGCCCACGGAGTGCTCTTCGGCGTTCGAGACGTTACTGCCTGCGGCGCCATTCGCAAAGGCCCCTGTGTGTCACCATTTGGCGTATTACCACCACCGTCGCTGCACACTTGGGCAGTACCGCCACGTTGTCCGAGGTACCACCACCCGAGACATTTCCGTTTGGGGCAATACCGCCCTCTGGCATCAACGCTACTGGCCCTTACCGGCCTCTGGCTCTTGCAGCCACTTCCTCGTGTATGCGCGACTCCCGTGTATGCGTTGTTTTTGTTGTTTGCTTGCGCCGCATGGCGCGCACTTCGAGCCACGATGGCTCTGGACAGCTCGCAGCGCAACCGTGCGCATTAGCTTCATCAAAGCAGCGCTTGTTTCTAAATGAGCCGACGGAGAACACCTCCCCTTGTCCAAAAACTAAATCGCCACGCCCTTGCACTGGCCAGGAGACCGCTTTCGGGTCTCCTGTCGAAATGCGTACAGATAGGTTACATACGGTGCCGATGGCCCGCACGGCACATGAGAGACGCAGCGCAGAGTCGATGCCCGCCCTGCCGCCCCATCAGATCGGCCATTGTCACATCAACGTTAGGTTAAGGCATTTCCTCCTACAGGCGGATGTTGGACGAAGAATAAAAAATAACCCCAAAAAATATTCAAAAATGATAGAAGAACCGTCCCAATACGATTTTCACTATATCCGAATGTTCCTGCTATAGAGGGACAGATCCGACATGACGTTAACGCACTTCGCTGCAGCACGACAAGGGCGACGCAACCTGATCGGCTGGCGGAAGAACGATCGCGGCGCACCCGAGAGCTCATCGGCAGAGGGACGAAGAGACAAGGACAATCCACCTCCTCTTCCTCCTCCTCCTCCTCGTCCTCGACCTCCTCCTCCTCGTCCTCCTCCTCCTCCCAGAGGTCTGGGCTCACGTGCCTGTCGATACCCGTCGCAAGAAGAAGAGGGAGAACACGAGGAGAGCTCACGGAGGACGAGTGCAGAGCTCTGCACATGCTCACGCACAGGCAGATGATGAGTGTGGATGCCACTGGCCCTGCCCACCATGAGCCTCCCAGCAAAACGCCACCACCACCAACAACAACAACAACAACAACAACAACATCATCAGCATCATCATCAGCAGCATCATCAGCAGCAGCATTGTTCTTCTGCTCACCAACATGATCACCAAGCTCCCATATTATCCTCAGTACCCTACTCATCAACATCAGTAACAGCATCATCATTACGATTACCCTCAACATAGTCGTCATCATCAGCAGCATCATAACTATCAGTATCATACATCATCAGCAGAATCAGCATCATCATCATCAACATCAGCATCATCATCAGATGTATCATCATCAGCAGCATAAACATCATCTGCAGAATCATCATCATAATCATAAGCATCATCATCGTCATCGTCACCGACATCATCAGCATCATCATCATCAGCATAATCCTCGTCATCAACATCAACAGCGTAAGCATCATCAGCAGTATCAGCCCCATCATCACCATCATCATCAGCATCGGAATCATCATCATCAGCAGCATCATGATCAACATCATCAGCATGCTCATCGTGATCATCATCATGATCAGCATCATCATCAGCAGCAGCAGCAGCATCAGCATCAGCATCAGCATCGTCATTATGATCAGTACCAGCATTATCATCATAGATGGTTCAACATCAGCATCAACATCATCAGTGTGAGCGTCATCATCATCGTCGTCAGCAGCCTAAGCATCATCAGCATCATCATCGTCATCGCCATAAGAATCACTAGCAGCATCAACAGCATCAACATCACCAATACCGCCATCAACAGCATCGCCATCAGAATCCGCTTCGTCACCATTATCATAATGGCTCCCATTCGTCAACGGCATCATCAGCCTCATCGACATCAGCATGATCATCATAATCAGCAGCAGCATCATCAGCATCCTCATTGTCATCATTTTCCCCTTCATCATCCTCAGAATCCCCATCAGCATCATCATCACAAGCAACATTATCTTTCTCACCACCGTCATCAAAATCAGTATGACCATCAACGTCAGCATCAGCATTATCAGCATCAGCATCATCATCAGCATCAGCATCGTCAACATCATCACCAGCATCATCAACATCAGCATCAGCATCAGCATCAGCATCATCATCAGCATCATCATCATCATCACCATCATCATCATCATCATCATCATCATCATCATCAACCTCTGGACCTTCCTCCACCCTTTACTTTCCTCCGAGTGCCTGAAGCTGTCCAGATCGAGCATGCGCTGCGGAGGCGTCGGCGGGGTAGCCATTCTGAAGGGCGGCGCAAAACAATGCCGTGGGGGGCTTGGGGAAAGTGATGAATACGTTGTTGGAGGCAGGTGACTGGGGGGGGGGTAGGGTACTCCTTCTCCTTCTCCTCATTCTTCTCCTCCTCGTTGTCCTTCTCATCATCCCCCTCTCCCTCCTCTTCCTCCCCTATCCCTCGCTCTCCACCTTCTACCCCCTTCCCCACCTCCGCATACGCCCCCTCCACCACCTCCGCAGACATCCCCCTCGTTGGCCTATCAATCGTCCACCTCACTCATCCTTCCATCCTCCACCTCCTGCCGCCTCCCGCCGAGGGTCTCGCCCCTCCTAAGGATCACCCCTGCAGCTTGTCCTTCTCCACCTCATCCTCATCCTCATATTCCTCGTCCTCCTGATGATTATCTTCCTTTTCCGTTTCCCTAACTTTTCCCGCTCCCTGTGTTCCCTTATGACAGGCATCGTCTTTGTCGCCCTCCTAATCTGAGACAACGGGACTCCGAGACTGACTGTCAAGTGTAAACTGCTGACGCTGTCAGACTCGCCGTGAATTGGCGGGGTGGCTCTTCCCCATCTGTCTGGTATCTTTGTTTGTTCCGCCGCAGCGTAACGAACCTGGACACAGCTTTGACTCCAAACGTCAGCGAGGCCCGTGTGAAAAGAATCTCGCAACTTGGCATCGAGGCAGAAGGAAGGGAAAGGGAAAACAGCGAGGGAAAAGGAAGGGCAGGGGGAAGACACACAAATCTGCCCAGTTGCCCCTCCTTTCCCCCCTCCCCCGCCCTTCTTCTCTCCTTCCCGCGCTCCACCCACTTCCACCCCCCCTGTAGTCCCTCTTTCCCTCGACAACAATGCCGCGATGCAGTGCGCAGCCGCTCGCATGAATCACGCTGAGACGTACCAAACCCATCGACACCAAGGAATGATGTAAGGTGTGCCGAATATACGACAGCAATACTGCAAGAGACGGTGCACAGCGGATATCTATATCGTGCGAAGTGTGCGAGGTCCTCGAGGTCTGCGTGGAACCCCCTGTGCTGCCCCCCCAGAAAACCTCAAAAGTAGCTACAGTTTCACACTTCGCAGCCCCTCCCCCAGGGATGGCGAGGTCCCCTGCCCCACCCCTAGCAGCCCTCGAAATCTGCGACAGTTTCACACTGCGCAGCCCCCCACTCAGGATGGCGAGGTCCGGCTTGGATCTGCGTGGGGCCCCACTGTGCTGGCTTCCCCAGCAGCCCTTGAACGTGGCGACCATTTCACACCTCGCAGACCACCCAGGGATGGCGAGGTGTTTTTGCGATATGCGTGGGACCCCAGTGCTGGCCCCCCGGCAAGCCCTCGAAGGTTGGGACAGTTTCACACTTCGCACCCCCCCAGGGATGGCGAGGTCCCGTTTGGCTCTGCGTGGGGCCCCACTGTGCGGACTTCCCCAGCAGCCCTCAAAAGTGGCGACAATTTCACACTTCGCCGCCCCCCAGGGATGGCGAGGTCCCGTTTGGGTCTGCGTGGGGCCTCACTGTGCGAGCTCTCCCAACAGCCCTCGAAAGTGGCAGTAATTTCACACTTCGCAGCCCACAAAGGATGGCGAGGTCCGGTTTGTGGGTCTGCGTGGGGCCCCACTGTGCGGGCTCCCCAAGCAGCCCTCGAATGAGGCGAACGGTTCACACTTCGCAGCCCACAAGGGATGGCGAGGTCCCGTTTGGCTCTGCGTGGGGCCCCACTGTGCGGGCTCCGCCAGCAGCCCTCGAAAGTGGCGTCGTGGCCCAAGAGGCGCGAGCGTAGCGTAGTTTACGAGAGATCGTAGCATCGGGGGCACGTATATGGGGGATCGTGGCTTCGGGGGCGCCAATGCAATGCAATTTACGATGGATCGTGGCCTCGGGGGCGCGAATACAGCGCACCTTACGAAGGATTATTGCAACGGGTATGTACTGTTACGTGTCCCACGGCCCCGACGGAATTCTGACAATGCGAATCGGGCTCCTCCTCCTCCTCCTCCTCCTCCTCCTCCTCCTCATCATCATCATCATCATCATCATCATCATCATCATCATCATCATCATCATCATCATCATCATCATCATCATCAACATCATCATCATCATCATCATCATCATCAGCAGCAGCAGCAGCAGCAGCATCAGCAGAAGCAGCATCGTCATCGGGGGCAGCAGCAGCAGCATCGACATCATCAGCATCAGCATCAGTATCGTCATCATCATCTTCATCATCCTCAGCAGCATCATCATAATCATCAGCATCATCGTCATCATCAGCATCGTCATCATCATCTGCATCATCAGCATCATCAGCATCGTCAGCATCATCAGCAGCATCATCAGCAGCATCATAGTCATCGGCGGCAGCAGCAGCAGCATCGACATCATCAGCATCAGCATCAGTATCGTCATCATCATCTTCATCATCCTCAGCAGCATCATCATAATCATCAGCATCATCGTCATTATCAGCATCGTTATCAGCATCCTTATCAGCAGCATCATCAGCATTATCAACATCATCATCAACAACACCATCATTGTCGTACTACTCGGAAGAATAACAAGAATCATCAGCATCATCACCATCATCAGCATCATCATCAACAGCATCATCAGCATCATCATCGACAGCGTCATCAGCATCGTCATCATCATCCGCATCATCAGCATGAGCAACAGCATCATCAGCACATCATCAGCAGCATCATCCTCAGCATCATCATAATCGTCGCAAGCATCATCCTCAGCATCATCATCATCAGCAGCGTCATCATCAGCAGCATCGTCAGCAGCATCATCATCGGTCTCATCGTCAACATCATCAGCAGCACCATCATCAACATCAACATCATCAGTTTGAACACATGTTTAGCATCATCATCAGCATCATCATCAGAATCACCATCATCACCACCATCATCAACATCAGCATCAGCAGCGTCATCATCATCGGCATCATCAGCATCATCGGCATCAGCATCAGCAGCATCATCAACTGTAACAACATCAGCAGCATCATCGGCATCATCATCAACAGCATCAGCAACAGCATCATCATCAGCTGCAACATCCTCAGCGTCATCGTCATCATCATCAGCATCGACATCATCATCATCAGCAGCATCAGCATCATCAGCATCATCATCATCGTCAGCATCACCATCGTCATCACCATAGATAGCAAGATCCCCATAGTCATCACAATAGTCAGCATCATCACCATAGTCAGTACCATCGTCAGCACATAGAGATAATAATCATCAACATGAGCAGCATCATCATCATTATCATCAGAATCAGCATCAGCAGTGTCATCATCGTCAGCAGCATCAGCATCATCCGCATCATCATCATCATCATCATCATCAGCATCATCGTCATCATCATCAGCATCGTCATCAGCATCATCACCATCAGCAGCAAAATCCCAGTAATAACCAGCATAACAAGAATAATCATCATCAACAGCATAATCATCATCGCCATCAGCATCAGCATCAGAATCAGCAGCGCCATCTGCGTCATCAGCATCATCAGCATCATCATCATTATCATCAGCATCATCATCGACATAATCATAATCCTGGCAATGATTATCACTGGCATCATCAGCATCAGCATCAGCATCAACAGCATCGTCATCAGCATCCTCATCACCATCAGACTCATCATCACAATCAGTATCAGCATCAGCATCATCAGCTTTAGTAGCATCATCAGCAGCATCAGCATCATCATCAGTATCCTCGTAATCATCATCATCATCACCGCCATTATCAGCATCAGCATCATCAGCATCATCATCAGCACCATCAGCATCATCCGCATTATCAGCAACATCATCATCATCATCATCATCATCATCATCATCATCTTCAGCAGCATGATCAGCATCATCAGCATCATCAACATCTTCAGCATCATCATCATCAGCATCATCAGCATCATCGTCATCCCTCCTCCTCCACCTCCTCCTGCTCCGTCCTCCTTCCTCCTGCGTCCTCCATACTTATCCTCCCCCCTCTTTGGACGCCAAAAATGGGCACGGGAAAAATGGGTACAATGCCCAACAACAAGTGAAGTCCAAAACCAACAGCGGCCGCTGTTGGGAAGGCGGCCGCCTGTCTCGAGTGGACACGGGCCGCGGCGGCGTGGACAGCGAGTCCTGCCCAAGTTGAGCTGGAGCTGCTGTTGGGCATCGTACCCACTCTTTCCGTACCCATTTCGGTCGTGCCGATCCTCCTGACTTGTCCTCCTTGCGTATCCTCCCTCCTCCCTCCTTACTTGTCTTCCCTCCTCCTCCTCCTCACGTATCCTCCCTCCTGCGTCCTCCTTACTTATCCTCCCTCCTCCTCCTACTCCTCCTCCCGTCGCAGGTTGCCTCCACGGCACCCTCGTGGCCAGCCGCGTGCCGCTCCGGCCCCGCGGCCGCCGCGAGCCGCTCGGACGGCTGCCGCTCCAGCGGCGCCCGCGGCGCCGCGGACCTGCGCGGGGCCGAGTGCTCCGCCTCCTCCTCTTCCTCCTCCTGCTCCTCCTCCTCCTCCTCCTCCTCCTCCTCCACCTACTCCTCCTCCTCCTCCTTTCCCTCCTCCCTCCTCCTCCTCCTCCTCCTCCTCCTCCTCCTCCTCCACCTCCTCCTCCTCCTCCTCCTCAACCTCCTCCTCCTCCTCCTCCTCCTCCTCCTCCTCCCACCTCCTTCCTCCTCCTCCCCTCCTCCTCCTTCCTCCTCCTCCTCCTGCCCCTCCTGCCCCTCCTCCCCTCCTCCTCCCCC
Organism: Prorocentrum cordatum; assembly: GCA_963575745.1. Lineage (NCBI taxonomy): Eukaryota > Dinophyceae > Prorocentrales > Prorocentraceae > Prorocentrum > Prorocentrum cordatum. Next base: position 594,052 of record CAUYUJ010019782.1, read on the forward strand.
CTCCTCCCTCCTCCCTCCTCCCTCCTCCCTCCGCCCTCCTCCCTCCTCCCTCCTCCCGCCTCCCCCTCCCTCCTCCTCCCTCCCTCCTCCTCCTCCCTCCTCCTCCTCCCTCCTCCCTCCTCCCCCCTCCCCCTCCCTCCCCCCTCCGATCTCTCACTCCTTCCTCCCCCCTCCTCCCCTCTCTCCCCACCTCCTCCCCTCCACACTCTCTCCCCTCCTTCCTGCTCCCCTCCCCTTTACTTCCCCCGCCGTGCCCTCACCCTCGCGCGTGAGCAGCGGCCCTGGTCTTGTCCAACGTCGACGTCGCTCAGCGCCACAACTGGATGCCCAAATTCACCCGCCCACTCGCCCCCCTCTCCACTCCCCCCGCCCTCCCTCCTCCTCCCTTCTCCCTCATCCTCCCCTCTTCGGTCCTCCTCCTCCTCCCCTCCCCACCCTCCTCCCCTTCTCCCCCCTCGCCTCCTTCCATCCTCTGACACCTTCCCCCATCCGTCCGTCTCCCTTGCCCTCCCTCTTCTCCACCCTCTTCTTCCTCCTCACTCCACGGTATGCCTTTGGGATGCGGGCCCTGGAAGGAAGGCTTTCACAGAGCCCTTGCACACGGTAGAGGAAGGACCCGAGGACACCTGGTCACCCTGTTTGTCCTCTCCTCCCTCCGTTGTCCTCCTCCCACGCCCTTCCATCCCCTCCTCCCCCTCCACCCCACTCAAACTTCGACACCTCCCTTCTCATTATCTCCTCCCTCGTCCCTCTTTCCTCTTCCCTCATCCCCCTCCTCCTCTTCCTCCTCCTCCTCCTCCTCCTCCTCCTGTTCCTCCTCCTCCTCCTCCTCCTCCTGCGCCTCCTCCTCCTCTTTCTCCTCCTCTTCCTCTTCCTCTTCCTCTTCCTCCCTCCTCCCGCTTCCATCATCCTCTCCTTCTCTCCTCGCAATTCCTCTTCCCCTCGTCCTTCCGCCTCATCATCCGTCCTCCTCCATCCTCCTCCATCCTCCTCCCCCCTCGCGGCCTGTAAGGCGCGTGCGCACCAGTATGCCAGCGAGCACCACGACATGCCTGCCAGCACCGCAACTTTCGATCGCAACAACGTGCCTGCGAGCACCAAGATGTCTGCCAAAACCACAACAACGCGCCTGTGAGCCATCCAGTATGCACAACAAGAAGATGCCAGACTTTGCCAGCGCCAATAAAAGTAGCAAACAAACACCACCACCACCACCACCACCCGAGAGCACTTACCACAACGGCGCATGAGCGCCAAATAGTCTGCTCAATGGTCTGCTGGACTCTGCGGGTACAGCAATAGCCTGCAAACTCCAGCTTGCGGGCACCGCAGGGGCACTGTCAGCACTGCAATGTGTGTTCGCCTCGGCCAGACGGCGAGGGAAAAGCCAGACCCTGCCAGGACCACGCATAACGTGCGACCACCAGCACTCGAAGCCAAAAATGCCAGACCCTGCCAGCACCACTGTACGCTTGCGAACACACCTGACTGACAGGTCTGAGCTGGATCGGATCGCGAAATCGGGTCGGATCGAGAGCGGATCGAATCGCGAGCGAATTGTCCCGAACCGGATCGGCATCGAATCGCCGCGCCCCGATCCCGGCTGACCGTGGCCGATGCCGGGGAATAAAGCCGGATCGCATCGAATTGAAATCCCGGGCTCAGCTGGCGAATCGAATCGGATCGTAGGCGGCCCTGCCAGGGTACCACAGTAGCTTGCGCCCGACACCGCAGACCTGCGACCACCACGATGCCCGTCGGTCGGAAGGAGTAGGTCGGAACATCAAGTAAGAAGGCGTTGAAGGTAGATTGCGTGTCCGCCCGCCCCCTGAAGAGGACGGAAAAGGTGAAGCCACTCGATCATTGAAGAAGGAAGTATATTGGAATCTGGGACTCAAAAAATACCTACAGGGCAGTTTTTTTATACATAGGATTTTTAAAACATATGGGATGTAAATACATGATTTAATGTATGAATACATGTATGCATGAACTCCTCGTTGTTTTTAATACTAAATCCCTGCATTCTTATGCATGATCCGCACGCGGAGCATGTATAAAAAAACGGCACTGTACGTACAGCACGACGGCCGCCTGCGAGCACGGAATCCGCCCGCGAGCACCAGGGCATCCATGATCGACGAGCGCGTTCCCCTGCTCGCGAGGTGACTACTCGCAAATGGCCTGCATCCGCAGCGGGGGATCTACGACAAAATCTGAATCGACGCAAAGATCTGTATTTCGATCGTTTGCGAGTAGGCACGTTGCGAGTAGTGGCACGCGCTCGGTAAACCCACGAGAGCAGCAGCATGCACTCGTGACAGCCACGCGGCGAGGGAAGCCCGACCCTGCGGGGTCCAGAAGAGCCTGCGACCATCACGGTATACGGAGTGCACGGCAGCATTGTGCCAGACCCTGTCAGCACCGCAGCAGCCCGCGACCACCACCAGCCTACGAGCACGGCAAACCCTGCGAGCGCCACAAGATCACCCGAAGCATGCTCAGAGTCCTGACGCTCCCAATTGCAGCATACCTTCGAGCACAACAGAACGCCGCCACGTTCCCGCGAGTCTGTGAGGGGGCACAATGAGCTTGCGACCACCAGGCGGCGAAGGAAGGCGGACCATGCCACTAACACGATAGCCCAGAGCCACCATGTGTGACCGCATCAGTACAACAACGTGCCTGCAAGCACAACGATCTCCCTGCGAGAACGCCCCCGCATGCCTGTGCGCACCGACATCTGCGCGGGAGCGTCGCAATAGCCGGCGACTCCGCCACCATGCCCGTGAGCACCCACCGTGCGCCCGCGCACCGCAGCACCGTTGCGGGCACAGCGACGGCCCCAGAATACCGCGGGCTGCCTTGCGAGAACCGCAGTGCGCCTGCGGGCGCATCCGTGTGCCCGCAGGCGCGCCCGTGTGAGCACGGGAGTCCCTGCGAGCACCACGCCGCCCTCCGGCGGGCACCACCGAAGCCTGCGAGCACCACGGCGTGCCCGTGCAGCCTCGGCCCGCCTGTGGGCACCTGCGAGCTCCGCACCGTGCCCGGCCCCCCCCCAATGCGCGCTCGAGACCGCCAGCGTGCGGCGTGCCGCGAGGATGTTCTGGACGCCCGAAATGGGTACGGACAAAACGGGTACAATGCCCAACAACAAATGTTGCCCCAAACCAACAGCGGCCGCTGTTGGGCAGGCGGCCTTCTGTCTCAAGTGGCCACAGGCCGCGGCGGCGCGGACAGCGAATTTTCTTCAAAATGAACAGGAACTGCTGTTGGGCATTGTACCCATTCTTTCCGTACCCATTTCGTGCGTGCCACGAGGATCTGGTGCACGCGTGCGTTCCAGTGGTGCCCAGTTGTTCTTTTTTACCTCGAGGAGGAGGAGGCGCGTAGCGTTCTGGGGGGGAGGAGGGGGAAGGGGGGGCATAGCGCGCGTTACCTATACGACCACCCTTCGGGTGGTAGTGAGGCTGGGGGATGGGGGGAGAGCCAACCGCTGGCAAATGCAATGGGTGTGATGATGACGATGCTGATGGCGCGCCCTCGAGTCAGCGACGACGCGTGATGATGCTGTTGCGCTGCGATGTACCGTCACTATCGTTCCCACCATCGATCTCGTATTCGATATCGCTGGCGATCTCACAATCGATTCCTCTATCGATCCGACTGTCGATCGCACGGCCGATCTCACAACCAGTATCACAATCAATATCAATGTCGATCTCACTTTTGATCTCACTATCCATCTCGTTCGAGCGTTATCATCATCGTTCTCACTATCGACTTTCATTATCGATACTCCAGGAGGGACACCCTCGGCCACCACCCGCCAACCGCCGACGGAATGTCAACGGGGCACCCACGGGACACAAAACAAGACACCACAGGACAGCACAGCTGGACACCCCGTGCCACCGAGCTGCCACGGGGGGCGGAGACGCGGTGAACTACATCCTAATCTCCCTAATTACAGTCGGGTAATTCATCTCGCGCGCCCACGCAGTTTCGCCTCGCCCGCACGCACGACACGAGCACGAAACAAACCGAGACCGACCCGTGGGGGCTCTTCATTCCACTGCGATCACACACCCCAGCCCCCAATCTCCAATGCATTCTCTCGAGCCCAGCTGCATCCAGCAGATCCGCCACCGCGCCCCTTGGCAGGTTAAGGCGTGGTAGAAGGTCACGTGATGACTGGCATTGTCTCTGCAATCTTCGAAAAAGGACCCTACCCAGCGCTTCCCTGCGCGCGCAGGCCGTGTCTGCCGAAGGCTCCTACTCCGAGCTTTCCAGGACAATCCATGAAGGCTCCCAAGGCCGCCTAGATGGCCCAGCATTGCCTCAACACGCACCCAAGAGCTCCCGAGAAGCGCCCAAAAAGTCCCAAGAAGCCTCCGACAGGCCCCAAGACACTCCCGAGACACGCTCTGCAAGAGCCCCTCGAGGCAGGCGTCCGCCGAGAGCTCCACGAGGGCCGCTGGACGGTCCAAGAGAGCCTCAGGCCGGCCCAAGGAAGAACCCCCCTGTGGACGGCCAAGAGGGCCCCAAGACGGCTCATCAAGGCCCCGGGACGCCCCAAGCGGACCCCAATGAGGGCCCAAGGAAGGCCCCGACTGCCCCCCCGAGGACGCGAGAGGGGTGCCGCGCGCGACGGCCCTCTGGGCCGTGCTCGCCGGGTCGCCACGCTGAGTGCCTCGCTGGCACGGTGGCGGAGTTGCCGCAGGCACCAGGCTTTCGCAGCCCCTCGTGAGGAGGGCGGACGGCGTGCCGGGGGCTCCGCAGGGGGCCCCCGCACATCCCTGCCTCCCGCCAGCTTGCCAAGCGCGACCTCTCCCTCGCAGCCCCTGGCCTACGGCAGCACACACCTTCAGCGCGCCCCCCCTCCCATCCCCTCCTCCTCCGCCCCCAACACCCTCCTAGCGTGATAAAAGGCACGGCGGGAAGGTGCTCGTCATGCTCGGGCCGCGGGGGTCGGGCCGGGCCCCGGGACCGTCGCAAAACGACCTGGGACGAAAAGCCGATCCGCACGAAGAGGTCCAGACTATTTCTGAAATGTCTGATTGTGAACGCAAATAAAAAAAAAAACGACGCCTTCTCAATGTTGGAGGGCACACGGAGGGGCAGGGGCTGCGAGGTCCATCGTAGTACGGACCGGGAGCTCCCACTCACCACCCTCATCTTCCTCCCCTCTTCCTTGGAGGAGTTCGACACGCACGCATGGTGTAGATTGGGGGGTCCTGGTGATGGTGATGGCACCATCCACCTCGTAATAGTTCCTCCTCCGCCTCCTCGCCCTTCTGCCTCCTCCTCATCCACTCTCCCCCCTCCTTCTCCTCCTCCTCCTCCTCATTATTATTACTATTACTATGTTTATTATCATTCGTATTATTACTATTATGATATATATTATTAGTAATATGAGTATGAGTATCAATCTTAATGTTATTATAGTTCGTACCCGTAGTATGTTGTACTATTAGGTGTTAGGTTTATTCGTATGATTAGTAGTCTTACGTTTCGTCTTATGAACCGTATTCTCACTATTATCAGTGTTAGTAGTACTATCATTATTACTATGATTAGTTGTCTGCGCCTTATTGTTATTCTTCTTACAAACATTAATCATTCCCAACCATCCTGTGGCGTTGGGTCCTCGTTTTGAAGAGACAGCGCCCCGCGTCTCCTTCCTTCCTTCCTTCCTCCTCCCCTTCCTCCCTCCTCCCCACCCCCCTCCCAGTGCAGCGTTTCGTAGCCCCATAAGGCGCTCCACCGAAGGCCCCAGTGGGGGTGCCTGCATGCGGTTCCCCCCCCACCCAGGGCAGCGCTTCGTGGCCCCATACGGATCTCCACGGAAGGTCCCAGTGGGGGTGCCAGCATGCGGTTCCCCCACCCAGGGCAGCGCTTCGTGGCCCCATAGGGAGCTTCACTGTAGGTCCCAGTGGGGGTGCCCGCATGCGGTTCCCCCACCCTGGGCAACGTTTCGTGGCCCCATAGGGAGCTCCACCGAGGGCCCCAGTGGAGGTGCCCGCATGCGGTTCCCCCACCCAGGGCAGCGCTTCGTGGCCCCACAGGGAGCTCCACCGTAGGCACCAGTGGGGGTGCCCGCACGCGGTTCCCCCACCCAGGGCAGCGTTTCGTGGCCCCATAAGGAGCTCCACTGTAGGCCCCAGTGGGGGTGCCCGCATGCGGTTCCCCCACCCTGGGCAACGTTTCGTGGCCCCATAGGAAGCTCCACCGAAGTCCCCAGTGGGGGCGCCCGCATGCGGTTCCCCCACGCAGGGCAGCGTTTCGTGGCCCCATAGGGAGCTCCACCGAAGGCTCCATTGGGGGTGCCCGCATGCGGTTCCCCCACCCAGGGCAGCGCGTCGTGGCCCCATAAGGATCTCCACGGAAGGTCCCAGTGGGGGTGCCAGCATGCGGTTCCCCCACCCTGGGCAACGTTTCGTGGCCCCATCGGGAGCTCCACCGAAGGCTCCATTGGGGGTGCCCGCATGCGGTTCCCCCGCCCAGGGAAGCGTGTCGTGGCCCCATAGGGAGCTCCACCGAAGGCCCCAGTGGGGGTGCCCGCATGCGGTTCCCCCATCCAAGGCAGCGCTTCGTGGCCCCATAGGGAGCTCCACCGTAGGCACCAATGGGGGTGCCCGCATGCGGTTCCCCCACCCCGGGCAGCGTTTCGTAGCCCCATAGGGCGCTCCACAGAAGGCCCCAGTGGGGGGTGCCCGCATGAGGTTCCCCACCACCACCACTGTGGCAGGCCCCTCACACAGTTCGTGGCCCCATAAGGAGCTCCACCGAGGACGATACTCACACCTGCGGTACTCACAACTGCATATGTTTGGGTCCGTCGCCAGGCTAAGTTTGTATGGTTTTTCGTAGTATTCGTCGTATTACCAAGTATTATGAGTATTAGTATTGTTATTCGCATTCGTATGTGTATCATTGTTATTATCAGTGTTAGTATTATTATTCTTGTTCAGAACATCCATAATATGATTAGCCGTCGTCGTATTAGTATGGTTGTTATTAGTATGTGTGTTCTTCTTACTCTTAGTAATATCATTATTATGTTTCTCCTCCTCCTCCTTCGCCCCCTCCTCCTCCTCCTCCTCCTCCTCCTCCTCCTCCTCCTCCTCCTCCTCCCCCCTCCTCCTCCTCCCCCCTCTTCCTCCTCCTCCTCCTCATCCTCCTCCTCCTCCTCCGCCTCTTCCTCCTCCTCCTCCTCGCATCCGCCTCTTCCTCATGTTCCTCCTCATCCTCCTCCTCATCCACCTCCTCCTCCTCCTCAGCATCATCATCATCAACAACAGCAGCAGCAGCATCCGCTTCCTCTTCATCAGAATCTACCTCCTCCTGCTCCTGCTCCTCCTCCTCTTGCTCCTCCTCCTCCTCTTCCGCCTCCCCTTCCTCCTCCTCCCTCGCCTCCGTCTCCTTCTCCTCCTGTTCCGCCTCCGCCTCCTCCTCCTCAGGTGCCTCCTCCTCCTCCTCCTCGTCCTCCTCCTCCGCCTCCTCCTGTTCATTCTCCTCCGCCTCGGCCTCCGCCTCTTCCTCCTCCTCCTCGTCCTCCTCCTGCTCCTCATCCTCCCTTCTCGCATCACTCCTGCGTCTGCCTCTCAACGAGTTCGTGGCGGAATTCATCCACTATTAGAACCAAACATGTCAGAACGAAACATTTCTGATCAACTCTCTAACTCCCATGACTCTCTAGAAATGCAGAACCAAAGAGTATCGTATCAACACTCTGAGCCTGCAGTATTAATTCCCGCCAAGAGAATTGCTGTACTTGTATAAAGCGCGCGCTACAACGAATCATTCCTAAACCAATTAACGCTGTACTGTAGCCCAACAAACTATAGTAATGGTGGAGCATGGCCAGGTGTTGAGATGATCGAGCACAGAGGACACCAGCTGCGACTCGCTGGTGGCAGTAGTGTGCTGAAAGTGCTGCGTGGCGTGGGCGTCTACTGGTCTATCAAACACCCTGCATTCAACTTGCCTGGGTGTCCCTAGTGGTGAGGGTCGGGCCTCTACTTACAGTTCCAACCTGCAGGGTAGGCTTAGGCGACTACTTGCAGCCAGGCATCCAAAGTCCAACGAGTCGCTGTAGTCCTTCAGTGGTTGTTGATTGTTTGGCTATCCCGTGGATGGCGTGCTGGCGGACCCTGTCGACGGAGGTGATGGAGCTTGTCTCGCGTTCTGCCTGGCGTATGTCGCTCATGTTACCTGGTGAGATGCTACATATGAGCAGCGGTATTCCCTCTGGGCCCATTCAACTCTGCAACGCTCAGGCCCCAATGCTCCCAGCCAACCTGCGGGATCAAAGTGGCAGTTAGCCAGCCAAGTCGGAGGTGTTGGAGCTCGTGTCGCGTGCGGCCTGGCTGGTTACACGCATGATACCCTGGCTTATGGCGCTGGCAAGGGCCTGGCCGTTAGAGCGCAAGTCCCGATGCGTTCGGCGACCCCACGGTCATGATCCAGGGGCGTTGAGGCGGTCGGGCTCACCGTCGCCATGTGTTTGCTGTACGTCCCGAGGAAGCCTCCGTTGTGGAGAACACCTCGGGCATCAGTCGACTTGTGTTTGCACGTTCGTTACACCGAGTTCGGCCTCTGCCTTCCTTGTTCATGGGCAGGGTCGTGCAATGTCATGTCGTCCACGGGAGTGGCTTCGCCGACGTCGTGGGCTTCATGTTCCTCACGCTGCTGGAAATCATGGCCCTGGGCGTGGGCTGCAGCTTCGGCGTCCTCTCCTGAGGACAGCAGGCGCCCTGCCTGCTCGCCGCCGCGTGTTCGGATCGGCGGACGCGCGCGCACTGCCTCGAACCCTCCCTGCTCCTGCTCCTGCTCCTCCTCCTCCTCCTCCTGCTCCTGCTCCTGCTCCTCCTCCTCCTCCTCCTCGCCTGCATCTCCTCCGCTTCCTCCTCCTCCCCCTCCTCCTCGCGGGACTCGCGGGGAGCGGACGGTGCGGGGGTGGTCGACACGCCAGGCGGCATGTACTGCAGCCGCAGCAGCAGCCGCGGGAATCTTGCGCTGGAGGCCCCCATCTCCAGGCACCTTCGCGGGGGGAGCGAGGAGCTCTGCTTCGAGGGGCAGGGTAAGAAGAACGAGGGGGAGGAGGAGGAGGAGGAGGAGGAGGAGGAGGAGGAGAGTCACGGAGGGCGCGGGAGGAGGGGCTAGGAAGGAGGAGCGAGGAAGGAGGAGCGAGGGAGGAGGAGGAGGAGGAGGAGGAGGAGGAGGAGGAGGAGGAGCAGGGAGCAGGCGCAGGCGCAGGCGCAGGAGCAGGAGCAGGAGCAGGAGCAGAGCTGCCGTCCTGCAACCGAGCCTTCACGAGGAGAGAGCGCACGCCCCAACGAGAGGGGAGGGAACAGCGGCGGGGATGCGGGGAGCGGAACGGTATCATCCCGCCGAACCGCACGGCAACCTCCCCCAGAGCCGGACACCCTGGTGGGGCATGTGTGTTTTGTCGGGCCGCACACCCACGCCCCGACGAGGGCGGATTGAAAGCAAAACCCTCCAGCTGTGTTCTCTGGCGCTCCGTTCGGCCTCGCGACGACCCACGATACGGCCCGAGACCGCTCGAGGACGGCGCCAGATGCCCCAAGAACGGCCCAAGACGGCCCCACGTCGCGCCGAGCGGTCCAGCGAACAGATGCTCCCAAGAGGCCCCGAGAGACCTCGCCTCGAACATGCGCCCAGAGAGCCATCTGGCAAGGCCGAGGCACCACAGGACCCGCAGGAAAAGACTGATGTGCGCCCACGCCGTGTCGCTTCCCACGGCGCGCTCCGCACAAGATGGTCTCAAGGTGCCCTCGCCACCAGAGCCCCAGGAAAAGCCCCAGAGGGCGAAAACAGGAACACAAGACGGCCCAAGAGAGCCCCACAACCCCGCAACACGGCTTCCACGGCGCCTCGCCCAGGAGGACCCCCAGGCTCGCGGTGACACCCAGGGCTCCTGCACGCGCGACACCGTGCCGGTGGCACCTGGAACGCGTTGACGCGGTGGTGGCCGCACCGCGCGTGCAGATGCGCGGTGCGGCGGCCCCTGGTGTCAGGTCGGGCCTGTCCCCCTACAGGGGGATTTTGGACGGAAAATGAAAAATACTCCAAAAATATCCCCAAATAAGTAAACAAACAAAAACAAACACTTCAAAAAAAAAATCGTCCCCAGACCATGTTTTACTATTTTTGAATAATCCTCCTGTAGAGGGACACGCCCGACTCAACCCTGGTGGTTGCTCGAGGCTCCTCCGCACGGGGCGCGACCTTTTTCGGATGCCATTGGGGCCTCCTCAGGGGCGGCCCTGCATGAACAATGCTGTACACGTGCGGCGGCCCCGGGGGCATGTCCGAGGCTGCTCCACATGTGAAATCGCAGTTCCGGCAACCCCTTGGGATTGCCCGAGGCTGCTCCACACGTGGAGATGCGTGGATTTTAGGCTGGCTTGCCCTCGTACCCATCTCGCGGAGGGCTCCGCTCAACAGTGCCCCGAGGCGCCGCCAATCCCGGAGCCAGGCCGGCGCAAATGCGACCGAGCAGCACCGTCACCGCGCGTGACGCGAGGCGACGTGCGACAGAGTTCCACGCGCCCTGACGGTGCCCCGAGGCGCCTTGCCAATCGCGGAGCAAAACCCCCGCCGATGCGACACAAGAAACCTCCCTCCAGGAGGACCGCGAGGGGGTAGAGGCGGAGTCGGAGAGATAGAGACGGAGTTGGAGATATCCCCTCAGGACGAAGGCGCGGCAAGAAGTCGGAGGGTACGAACGAGCATGTGAGCATCCCATCCACGACAATCATGATGGCGAGTGGGAATGCACGCGCAAAATGAAGGGGACATGACTTCATCCCCCCTTTTCGTCCAACTCCTCCTCCTCCTCCTCCTCCTCCTCCTCCTCCTCCTCACCCTCCTCCTCCTCCCTCCTCCCTCCTCCTCCACCTCCGCAACTTCCTCCTCCTCCTCGTCCACCTCCGCATCTTCCTCCTCCTGCTCCGCCTCCTCCTCCTCCTCCTCCGCCTCCGCTTCCGCCTGCGCCTGCGCCTCCTCCTACTACTATTATCATTATTACTACTACTACTACTACCACCACCACCACCACCACCACCACCACCACCACCACCACCACCACCACCACCACCACC
>CAUYUJ010019782.1:605283-706077 GCA_963575745.1 Prorocentrum cordatum
TTGCGCAACCTTTTTCATTTTGTGGGATCGGGCTCCCATTATGAACTTATGTAAACTTGTTGGTTGGGAGTTGGAGACTTGTGCAGCTTTTCCATTGGGAACCGGCGAGTTGCGCAAGCTCCTGCGTTTTGTCGGGACGGGCTCGGCTTTGAATGTGTGCAACCTTTCTGGTTGAAAACTGGCGGCTTGTGAAACTCATCTGATTGGGAACAAATGAATTGTGCAACCTTTTTCGTTTTGTCGACGTGGGCTCGAGTTTCGAACTTGTGCAACCTTTTTGGTTGACAATTTGCGACTTGCGCAGCTTTCTGATTGGGAACCGACGAGATATACAGCTTTTTCGATGCTGCGCACCACCTCGACAAACTCACAAGGAGCGGCAGGTGATGCGCCGCCGGCGTCCTCGATATCAGGAGGAGAAAAGAAAGAGGGAGTGGTGAGAACCTGCGCGATCGGCCCAAAAGTCGTCTGCCGTGGCGCCCGGTAACTAGGGCACGGGCCAGAGCAGCGAGTCGACTCAAAGGCGACGCTTTGCGCGCTCGTTCTGTACACGGCGCTGGGGGCCTCTAGCCCCGCAGCTGCCGCCCCTCTATGTTACTAGCGGCCTTCTCCCCATCCCGACACCTGGCAGACATTGGTGCCCATCCCTCGTTCTCGCCTCTTGTGGCCTCCTGGGCAGCCCGCGTCGCCATGGCGAGCCAGGAGCCTCTAGCCCCGCAGCCGCCACCCATCCGATCCGCCACAGTGAAGTGTACATGCTTGGGCGTGGATGCGTCATAGTTAACCGCAAACGAGCGCCGCATCGGGCAGCCCCGGGCCCCGAGCAAGCACAAAAGTTGTAAGACTGGCTCTACCAGCCTGTAAAGAAATTATGCACATCCAGAGAGGACATGCTGCGGTGCTTGCTATTTGAATTCTGCCCACTTGCCCCACTTGCCCCACTTGCTCAATTGGCCCCACTTGCCCCACTTGCCCCCGACCCGCGCGGGACCCGAAGCAAGTGGGGCACGTGCTCCCACGAAAACACCCAGAGCCCACCGGGGAACCCACATGCGCCCTCGAAGGGAGAGCCCGAATACCCCAAAATCCCTCTGGAGGTCCCCAAGGAAACCGCCGAGTTTTCAACAGACCCTTCCCCGACACGGTTTTCAGATGGAATAAACAACGAATCATGCTCGCTCCACGAAATATGAATTAACCTGTGACGTACCCAACCCATTTGTATCAATGGAAACGAAGAGTTGGCCGAACCTTGCATGGACAATCAACTTGATGTATAAGCTACTTGGGACACGCGCCTATGGCATGATGCGCAGGAGAACCATACAAGAACGAGGGGCGACAGCTACAGGCTCGAAGAGGACATGGGGAGTCGGGAACGCAGAGCAGGAGAAAAACGTGCGGGAAGCCGAACCATCAGCACGGCAGCAGCAGAGGGAAGGTGACTGCAGGAGGAGAACAAGGACGAAAGCGGCGTCAACTTTGAATCCGCCGTGAGTACCCACTGTGCTGGGCCCCCCAGCAGCCCTCGAAAGTGGCGACAGTTTCACAGATTGCAGCCCCCCAGGGATGGCGAGGTCCCATTTGAATCCGCCGTGGGTACCCACTGTGCTGGGCCCCCCGGCAGCCCTCGAAAGTGGCGACAGTTTCACAGATTGCAGCCCCCCGGGATCGCGAGGTCCCATTTGAATCCGCCGTGGGTACCCACTGTGCTGGGCCCCCCAGCAGCCCTCGAAAGTAGCGACAGTTTCACAGATCGCAGCCCCCCATGGATGGCGAGGTCCCATATGAATCCGCCGTGGGTATCCACTGTGCTGGGCCCCCCAGCAGCCCTCGAAAGTAGCGACAGTTTCACAGATCGCAGCCCCACAAGACGGGCGAGGTCCCATTTGAATCTCCGCCGTGGGTACCCACTGTGCTGGGCCCCCCAGCCGCCCTCGAAAGTGGCGACAATTTCACAGATCGCAGCCCCCCCAGGGATGGCGAGGTCCCATTGAATCCGCCGTGGGTACCCACTGTGCTGGGCCCCTCAACAGCCCTCGAAAGTGGCGACAGTTTCACAGATCGCAGCCCCACAGGGATGGCGAGGTCCCATTTGAATCCGCCGTGGGCACCCACTGTGCTGGGCCCCCCCCCCAGCAGCCCTCGAAAGTAGCGACAGTTTCACATATCGCAGCCCCCCAGCGCCTCGAACGCAGTCGGGCGGGGAGGTCTAAAGGCAGGGGGGGCAGAAGAGAAGAGAGGGACGGGGGGGGTGGGGGGGGGAAGTCTCGCTCGCGACCGCAGTGCTCTATTCAAAACGAGAACTCAACGCAGGAGGGCTGGGAATAATGCATATTTCATGTTTTCGTCACGTTTTGAATCGCCGGGGGCGGGCTGGATCCTATCTGTTTTCCCAAAATGCAAAGCTAGCCCCCGAAGAATTCATGTTGAAAAACTGGATCGGGGGTCCAGGCTCTCTTTGGGAACCCCACCAGCCCTCTGGGCGTAGGAGGTCTACGGAGTTTCAACTTCCAACCCCCTTCTCCTCTCCGGGGAGGGGTTTCCCCTCCCCCATACCCCCTACCCTGGACCTGGACGGGGGGGGGGGGGGGGGGGGGGGGCAGCGGTCAGGGCGTCCAATATGGCCCAAGACGGGGCAAGTGGGGTAAGTGGGGTAAGTGGGGGCGCACTTCAAATAACGTAACGCCGCTGCATGTGCAATCCACATCCGCCTGACGCGCTCCCGACGCGCCAGCCGTCAGACAGATGGGCAGCCCCGAGAGCTGATGCGTTGTGCGTGCGCTGGGGGTTTTGCACGCTGCCGTTGTCCCACCGCCACTTCCGGCAGCAAGTTCCTCAGATCACTTCTCCTTTGCCTTCTCCGTTGCTGATCACCGGCGCCTCCTCCTCCTTCTCCCCGTCGGCCCCGTCTGGCTTCTCGACCAGGCCGAACTTCTGCAAGAGGGCGTGGAGTCCAAAGAATACGCAGGCGAGGGACCAACTCACGGCCCACCGCCACCCGTTGTTGTAGTCGTGGTCCTCCTTGCCGTAGAAGCCGATCTTTTCGTTGCCCTCCGTAGGTGGTACCTCGTCGTTCGCCATGTTGTGGCTCGCGAAGAAGCCGAACAGCGAGAGCCAAATGGCGAGAAACGAGAGGACCGTGGCATCGAGAAACTTGCGGTCGATACACAGGCAGAACATCCATGCAAGGACGAAGCTGAAGAGCGTGCCCCCTGCCTGGCCCATCATTTGGACGCCCTCATCGGGCATCGACAGCTTGGCCCAGTTGCAAATGTAGGGGAAGATGGACAGAAGCAGGGCGGGGTAGTGCTTCGATGGCGACTCCTCAAACGCCTGCCGGCCGAGCAGCAGCCCGACGAAGAGAAGGATGGCCCCGTTCGCGCACTCTGGGATCACATTGTACAGCGAGGCGAAGAGCCCCGAGAGGAGGAGAGCGAAGTAGATCAGACCGTTGAAGAGGCTGTATCCGCGCTTCGCACCGAGGGCCTTGTGAATGGGGTGCCCGATGTAGACCGTGGTCGAGTAGATGCTTCCGAAGAGGGCGCCGAAAGCGGTGCCCATGCCATCGGCGACCATGGTCTCGGTCATGGGATAGTCGTCGCCAGCCGCAGAGGCACTCTCGACGCATGCCATTGTGCCCGTGAACCCGACCGCAGCCACAAGGAAGATGGTCGAGACGTAGTCGCCGATGTCGCCCAGCCCGCCGAGGCCCACGAAAATCGAGTCCTTCAGGATGTCCGAACTCCATGCGAACTGCTCGTAGGCATTCTCGGCACCAGTGACGGAGGTGCCCTGACAGGTCACGTACTCGTAATTCGAGTCTGAGCCGAACGGAAGGTTGTAAGCGAATGCAATGGCGCCTTCACTGCCAACCTTCCGCTTGCAAGCCCCCGCCCAGCCTGCGACAGTAGCGTAGATGATGGCTGTCAGCGCAATGGGCAATGACAACTTCTTGTAAATGGTGAATCTCACACCGCCGAAGAAGCCCACCATGACAACCAGGATGGGAATCAGACACATCATAGGCTCCGAGGCGATCTTTAGCATCGGGGAGAAAGCCAGCCACACGAAACCGACGCCCAGCAGCGGCGAATAGAAGGCTGCAGTGGGAGTCACCTTCCGGATCGCCTCGCCGAGGACACCGCCCAGCATCTCGAAGAGGCCCATGATGAAGTTTGCGGCGACCCCGACCTTCCACGCGTACTCGGCGGCCTCGAGCGCGGCGCCCTCGACGTCCCCGCCCGCGGCTTGGTCCATGTACTTGAACCCGCCCGTGAAGAGGGCCTCGAGCTGGATGGCGTAGAGCGTGATGTAGATGCCAGTAGTGTTCATGCCGTAAGGCTGGGCAGTGACGTCGTTGCGCCCCTCCTTCGAGCCGAGGCGCCCGCACTGGTACGCGTAGAAGAGGTTCCCGAAGAGCAGGGCAAAAGCACAACCCGGAATGGCCCGGTTGAAATAGATCTTCTCCCACGCCTGTGCGACCGCCAGGCCGTACCCAGGAACCCCGTTCAAGCCACTGTTCGCAATAATGCCATACCCAATGTGGCCCACGGCCGACCCGGTCACGCCGAGCAGCGTCGCGAGGTTGTCGAAGAAAAGCTCGCAAAGCGCCTCCGCCTCGCCGGTCCCGTTCCAAATGGTGACATCAGTGTTCCACCCGTATGAGGCACCCTTCCACCACGTGATGGGGTTCTCGATGAACTTCCGCGCGGGCTTGTCGGTGCGGGACAGCTGCACCTTGTCGGCCATCCTTGTCGGGGGCTCGCCGACTCGGGCCGAAGGGCGGCTGTGGGGCACCCTGGGTGGGAGGAGGGCGCACGGGGGCTAGTCGAGTGCGGCGATCGGCCCTGAGCCAAAACTGGTCTTGACCCAACACGGCTTGAGCCGAAATGGCTACGGAGGAACCGACGAGATATACAACTTGTTCCTTCGTGTCGGACCGGGCTCGGTTTCTCGAACTGTGCAGCTCTGCTGATTTAGAACTGTCGACTTGTGCAGTCCTTTGTTCTAAATTGGCAACCGACGAATTGTGCAATATGTTTCGTTTTTTCAGCTCGGACTCTGTTTTTTACACTGTGTATTTGTCATTGAAAATTGGCGACCTGTGCAGCTGAGTTGCGTGATAACCAACGAGTTGTGCAAACTGCTTCGTTCTGTCGGTTGCGCTCGGGTTTCGAACGTGTGCAGCTCGCTGGACTGGGTGCTCTTGCAACAGGAGCTAGATCCGGCCGATGGAAATGGGAGCAAGATGTCCTCAAACAAATCTGGTGATCCCGGCCGTCCCACCTGAGACATCCCCACAACTCTCGCTTCTGAATTTGTCTGGGATGGAGCGTTCCACCTCCGACATGCTCACAACTCTGCGCTCCGGGCTGCCGCGCGCAGGGCGGTCTGGCGCGTGTCGCCAGAGACATCCTCCCACTTCTGAGCTCCGAGACGCCGCGCACGACGCGGCCAGGCGTGCTTTGCAGGAGACATCCTCACGACTCTGCGCTCCGAGCTGCCACGCAGGAGGTGGTCTGGCGCGTCTCGCCTGTGACATCCTCGTAACTCTGCGCTCCGAGCTGCCGCGCGAGAGGCGGAGAGGTAGTCAGGCGCGTCTTGCTTGAGACGTTCTCGCACCCATGAGCTCCGAGATGCTGCGTGAAAAGTGGTCTTGCTCGTTTCGCCTGAGACATCCTGGCAACTCTGAGCTCTGAGAAAATGGGCGCAAGGGTTGTCGCTTGAGAGGAACACATCCGGCGCACGTCAACATAACGTCTTCGCCACGGAAACCACGACCAGTCTTCCGCGAGCGGTCCCCGAACCATGTGAAAACGGCTCGTGGGAACAAGCTCCACTGAACCATGGAAATTGAAGCGAGCTGGCTCTGGCAAAAATCCAACAGCATCAGGCTGGCTAAAAACGCCCTGAGACGGCCAAGCAGGTCCCCAAAGGCCCCAAAGAGACCCAAGGAGGCCACAAAGAGGCCTTCGAAAAAAAACATAGGAAGCTCCCAGGAGGCCCCCAGAATGACGCAAGAGGCCCCGCAGAGGTCTCCTCGTCCTCCTCCTCCTCCTGCTCCTCCTCCTCCTCTTCCTACTTTCATGCTCCTCCACTCCGCTCCTCTCTCCCCTCATACTCCTTCCTCGCACCCTCCTCCCCTAACTCCTCCTCTCCCTCTTCCTCCCCTCCTCCTCCCTCCTCATCCTCCTCCTCCTCCTCCTGCTCCTGCTCCTGCTCCTGCTCCTGCTCCTCCTCCTCCTCCTCCTCCTCCTCCTCCTCCTTCTCCGCCTCCTCCTTGTTCCTCCCTCTCCTCATCCTCACATGTCCTTAGGTCCTAGCCCACGTGTTCCCCGAAAAGTTTCCTCAGCGGTTTGGGGAACACCTCGTCCGACAATCAGTCAAAGCTCTGGACCCGAACGTTTGGCCACTGAGGGACTGTTCAAAACGGCCGGGGGCGGCGGCGATTCGCCGTAGACGTCTTCGATAACACATGCGTAGATAACACGATCCTTCTCTCTCTCTCTCTCTGTTTCAATATTTCCCTCATCCTCCTCATCCAACTGCTCCTCCGCCTGCTCCTCCGCATCCGCCTCCGCCTCCTTCTCCTCCTCCTCCTCCTCCTCCTCCTCCTCCTCCTCCTCCTCCTCGTCATCCGTCTACTCATCCTCCTCCTTCTCGCCTCGCCTCGCCTCGCCACCCCGCTCGCTCGCTCTCGCTATCCTCGTTCGCTCTCGCTATCCTGGCCTTCAGGCTGACGTCGGAGCTGAACAGCCCAAGCCAATTCTCCCAGACCTGCAGGTCCCGCTCGCCTCGCAGCCGCGGGGGGTGGGGGGGGAGGAGAGGAAGGAGGGGAGGACCAGGAGGGGGCAGGGGGAGACGGAGGAGGAGCGACACGAGGGGAGGAGCAGGAGCAGGAATAGCAGGGAGGGGGAGCCGGGAGGCAGGATAGGGGGAAGGGGGAACAGCAGGGTGGAGGCAGAGAAGGAGCAGAGCTGAGAACGGGCAGGAGGAGGGGGAGAGGGAGCAGGAGGTCGGAGGGCGAGGAGGACGGAGGGAGGAGGACGGGCGTCGCCATCCGCGGGGCATCCCCCCGCGCCCGGAGGGAGGGCGCCAGCCTGCCACGCGCGGCCACGGGCGCGGCGTCCGGCCCGTGCGCAGGCGGGCGCCCGCGCACCCCGCGCGGCAGCCACGGGCCCCTGGCAAGGCCACGCCTGGCCTCGCCCGGGGGGGCCTTCGGCGCCCCCGGCCCCGCGCCGCGGGTCTGGGGGGAGGAGGGGCAGGAGGGGGAGAAGGAGGAGGAGGAGGAGGAGGAGGAGGAGGAGGTGGTGGTGGTGGTGGTGGTGGTGCTCAGTTGGGGGCCATCAGTCTGTCATCTCTCAACTGATCTGTAGCCCCCCCGTTCGAGGAGGAGGAGGAGGAGGAGGAGGAGGAGGAGGCCAGCATCTACGCCGTCTACGTCATCACGAACACCAGCACCGACTCCGACATGGCTTCCGAGCCTGGCACGACTGCTTGCTCCCAGCGCCCCACACCGACGGGCGAGCAGCAACACCAAGGGCTGCGGACAGCAGCACCATGACGGGGCCAGACGCCGACCCCCGCCAGACGCCCCACACAGCGACCAGCAGCAGCAGCAGCACCACGTGCAACGCGACCACGACCGGCCGCAGCGCCACGACTGCAACCAGCAGCACTGCCACCAAGGCGGGGACCAACGCCACCACGAGATGATTGGCCGCAACCGACACCGGCACCCTCCCCAACCGCCCTCGCCCTCGGGCCGCGCGGCTCACGGCCCCCCGAAGCGAGGACGAGGCCGCTCACGCAGTGGCGGGCCTCGGGATGGCATAGGGGCTGCGCGGCATGCCCAGCAGCGCCCTTCCGCCCACCCCGACGCAACCCGCCAGCACGGGCACTCTCCCCGCCCCACGCCTCTACCTACCACACCACCGGAGACAGCGACATCCACCACACAACCGCCCTCGTCCGCATGCACGGCGACTCGAATAGGCGAACGAACAATGACATACACATAACAACTCGGAGGTCCGCGCGGATTTCTCGGATCGGCGCTGGACCCCCCCTGGCGGCGCATCCGGCGCCGCCCCTGACGCGTTCCGCGCGCCAGGGAGGGGGGTCCAGCGCGGATCCAAGAAATCCGTGTGGACCTCCGATTTTTATGTTTATGCCATTGTTCCCCCATCGAAACGGTACGCGAAGACGCCGGGCCACCAGCACACCTTCGGCGTGAGCGCGGTAGTGGGCGCGGTCGCCCTCTCTCTCACGGGGGGAGAGGACGGCAGCCCCCAAGGGGCTGAGCTGGGCCCGCGGCTGCAGCGGCCGCGCCATCAGGGGGAGCAGCGCCCCCCCCCCCCCCCATGGGCCCAACTCCCCCCTTGGGGCGCCAGGAGTGGGGGACCGAAGAATGGCACAAACATAATAACTCGGAGGTCTTCGCGGATTTCTGGGGTCCGCGCTGGACCCCCTTCCCTGGCGCGCGGAGCGCTGCAGGGGCGGCGCCGGAGGCGCCGCCAGGGGGGGTCCAGCGCGGATCCGAGACATCCGTGCGGACCTCCGATGTTTTATGTTTCTTGTCATTCTTCGTTCCACTAAGAAGAGAGTGTGGAGCCGTCGTGAGGTGAGGGGAGGAGGAGGACCCTCGCCGCCCGCCCGCCGGAAGCGGCCCCTTGGCATCGGCAGGCGGGGACCACTCCGGCAGCGTCCGTGGAGGCACTCGTGCCATCGGCTCGTCAGCTCGTCAGCAGGGCTGGACCTAAACGCTGCTTCTCGTTTTGCTTTCGTTCTGGCTTTGCTCGGCCTGCTTTCCTGCACCTCCCTCCCGGAACGAAAAACACAACACAGCCGAAGTCCAGCAAAACAGCGTTTAGGTCCAGCCCTGCTCGTCAGGAAGACGGGAGCGGCCAAGAGGGGGGTGTCCAAGAGGGGGGGGGGGGGGCGCAAATCATGACCGGCGGCATGTGCGCGGCCCAGCGGGGGGGCCAGGGACGTAATGAAATAAGAAGAGGCGCCATGAAATCTGCGGAAATATCACGGCCCGCGCCATGATGTCCACCCCCCCCCTAGTCATCACCCCCCTCTTTTCCGCACCCGAGGACGGGGGGAGCAGGAGGAAGCCCGGAAGCCCCTCCGCTAGCACGCGGAGGGCGCCAAGGCTGGCGCCCGAGGCGCCGCAAGGGGGGTGCACACCGCCGACCCCCAAGAACTCCGCCGCGGACCTCCCAGAGCCTCTGCTTCCACCGTGTGGCTGCATCTTCGACCCCTACTCGTTGTCGTCCACTTTCCTCTGACGGGGGCCCAGGACACACAAATAAATCCGCCGACCCCGTCGGCGTGTGCGAGGGGCTTGGCTGTTCGAGTCGTCGTCTCCGTCGGTCGTCGCCTCCGTCGTCTTCTTTCCCTGCAGCTTCCTTCTCAAGCTCGTGAGCGAGAGAAAAATCTAGCAGTGTCGTAATCGAGTCGAAGGGAAGCCCCTTCCCTTTGATCCCTTCCCCAGAGGGGGGGGAACCCGGGGGGGGTCCCGGGGGGGGTCCCGGGGGGGGGGTCCCGGGGTGTGGGGGGGCAGATTCGTTTTTCCTCGGGCGGCCTAGAAACCTCGAAAACACTCCAAATGAGGTCCGAATGCCCAAGATGGCCCCCGAGACGGCCAAAGAGGGCCCCGAGTCGCCCAAAGATCGGCCGAAAACGCCCAAGATAGCCCCAAGACCGTCCAAGAAGCCTCCAAGACGTCCCAGGCCCCCTCCAAGAGACCCCCAGGAAGCCCCAAGAGGCCCCCACGAGGCTTCCAAGCGGCCCCTAAGAGCTTCCCAAGAGGCCCACAAACTACCCCCAAGAGGCCCCCAAGAGCGCTCGTCGTCGTCGTCGTCGTCGTCATTCAGGGTCGGCGGCACCGGCCGTAAGACCTTCGCAATACACACAAATAAAACAAATCCCCATATTTTCCTATCTTTTCTGCGTTTTTGTCGTCCCCCCCACTTCCCATATTTTCCTATATTTTCTGGGGAATCGACGATTAATTGTGTCTGTGTGTTTTTCCCCCTCCTGATCCTCGCCCGCCCCCTACCCATGATACCGTGTTTGGCAACGCTGTGCGGCACCACCTTCGCTTCGACACGTGACACGTCTGTGCTCCTGCGGAAACAGCGTGCGCTCCCACACCGAATGCACGATCTCGGGAACACACGACATGCGGAGCAGCGGACATCGATGCACGCCCTGGGGCCTCAGAGGGCTGGGCTTCCTGTGGAAGGTCTCTCGTGGTCGGGCCCCCGCTGAATATCAGAACCAGCCGGCATCCAATCGGAAGTCGGATCGAATCGGCATCTCTGCCGGATCGGGCTGGAGATCGGCACGGAATCGGCATCGGGTCGGATCCGCCGCTCCCGGACGCACAGCAGCGCCATGCGGGCACCGGCCCGCGTGGGATCGCCGAGAACTGAGCAGGGACCGACCGTCCTGGCACTCCTATAGTCCTACCACGAGATGTTCTTAGAACCCAAAAATGTTCTAAGAACCAAAACAATGTTCTTAGAACATAAGCCCGATGTGTTAAAACAAGACAGTACAGGCCAGAAATGTTCTAAGAACATTTCGTGCGGACAATCAAAGGTTATTCGATCATTGTTAGGTGGGGCTATAGGCGAGCCGGGACGCTTCGCCACTGCTTGAGAGAAGACGGAATCGAAGCGAATCGAAGTGGTCGAAATCGTCACCCGGCCGGGTCGATCGGGTCGAAATGGTCCCTGCAGATCCGCTCACCGTGTCCCCTGGCACGTCGGGGCGCGGCAGCATGCCAGGTGCTGCCAGGTGGGGCTCCTGTGACTTCTCTAGGGTCCTCCCCTTTATCAAGCACTCAGTCAGCACTACCCCCCCCCCAGTTCCTTTCCAAAAAACTGCGGGGTCACGATCCTGACCACACAATCCCGAGCAGAAGCTGTGGATCCGCGCTGATGGGGCCACGATGCCTCGCAACAGGCAATGGACCCGCGCCTCCGAGGCCACAAGTCCTCGTAGAACACCATGAATCCACGCTCTGGAGCTTCCACGACGGCCAAGGCGGGCTAGCAAGGCCGCCAAGATGGCACAAGATGCTTCCAAGACGGCCAAAAGATTGCCCGCTGGCGGGCCAAGATAGCTCAAGACGGCCAAGGAGACCCAGAAGACGGCCAAATGGGAGACACATGAAGGCAACCAGCAGGACCCGAAGAAGCACAAACAATGGATTTCCCGACGGTTTTTGGAAGATTTGAGTGTTTTCACCTTTTCGGGCTTCCTTCGGCTGCAGACGGCCCTGCAGGCCTCCAAGATGGCCCCCAAAAGGCCCACTAGTTCCCAAAGACCAAAAAAGAAGCCAAAGAGGGCCTCTGGACGGCCCGGGACGGCCCCAAGAGAACCCCAAGCGGGCCCGAGAGGGCCTCCAGAAGGACCCAAGACAGCCTTGGAGAGATCCTCGGCGGCACAACGGACGGTCCAAAAGCGGTCCGACGACGGCCGCAAGAGACCCCCAGACGGTCACGAGGGCTCCAAGCCTGCCAAAGCTCCAAGACGCAAAAAGAGGGCCCCAGACGGCCCAAACTTGCCCACGGGACCCCAAGGTTGGCCCACCAACGCTAAGAAAGAACGAATGATGATGATGATGATGATGATGATGATGATGATGATGATGATGGTGATGATAAATGATGATAACGATGATGATGGAGATGGTCACGATGATGAGGGTCATGATGATGATGATGGTGGTGGTGGTAAAGGTGATGATGATGATGATGATGATGACGATGATGATGATGATGATGATGATGGAGGTGAGGATGATGGTGATGATGATTATGTTGATGATGATGGTGATGATGATGCTGATGGTGAGGGTGGTGATGATAATGACGGTAATAATGATGGCGATGTTGTTGATGATGATAAATATGATGTTGATGATGATGGCGGTGATGATGATGCTGATCATCATGTGGATGACGATGTTGATGATGATGATGATGATGATGGCGGTGATGGAGCTGATGCTAGCAATGATTATGATAATGATGATGATGATACATATGATGGAGATTGTAATGATGATGATGGCGGCTATGATGACGATGATGGTGGTGGTGGTGATTATGACGGTAATTAAAACGGTGGTGATTATAATGGTGATTCTGATTGTGATGATGATGGTGAATATGATGGTGCTGGTGGTGATTGTGATGGTCATGGTGATGTGGATGATGCTGCTGATGGTTGATGGTTTTGATGTGGTGTCGAACATGTGTAAGCGGTGAATGGTAAGTCATGTGTGTCACCATTGCGCAGGGCCATGCTAATATTCTCAGCGTCGTTCCAAGTTGAACGGGCGATCTCCGACGGGAACCCGTTGTTGTGAAGGGTAGTGTTGTTATAGCCCTTGTGCATGATGAAGATGATGATGATAATCAGATGATGATGATGTTGATGATGATGGTGTTGGTGATCGTGATGGTGATGATGGCAAAAATTGTGTTGATGATGACCGTGCTGAGTATGATGATGGTGGTGATGGCCATGCTAATGATAACAATGATGATACTGTGACATGTTTAGTGATGCTGGTAAATACGACGAAGAGCTCGTAGAGGGCCTTCTAGGGCTCCTAGAGGGCTCCAATCAAGGGTTCTTCTAAGGATATCTATCGGGGCTCGTCTGATGAGCTCGTATAGCAGTCCTGTAACGGCTCTCATCAAGGGCCTTATAAGGGCTCCTATAGGGACTCCTGTACAACTCCTACCGGGGCCCCTAATAGGGCGTCCTCTAGAAGCTCTCCTTGGGGCTCCCGTTGAGCTCGCCTGGGAGCTCCTCCTGGGGGAGTTATTGGAGATCTTACACGGAGAGTATCGCGTGGCGCGGCTCCCCCTGGGATGGGGGCACGAGGTGTCGCGCGCGACGGCTTCCTGCCCGACCCGAGGGCACCCGCCGGCCCAGATCCTCGGCCGCCACGGTGGTGGGACCTGCCGCGGACAGCTGGACAACAACAACAGCCACAAGAACAGAACAGCAGGACTCTACCCGCCGGTCGGGAGACGTGAGTAGCAGCATTAAGTAGGACGTAGGAGGGCGATGAGAAGTATGACCCACTGCCCCAGATAATAACCACTCAGGGATAGTAAAAAATCGGGGGTCTGGCGGGGATGAACAACGATTTTCCCGGGGAAGATGATGTTAGCTATGAATGATGATGATGACGACGATTATGATGATGATGATGATGATGATGATGATGATGACGACGACGACGACGACGACGACGACGACGACGACGCCGACGCCGACGACGACGATGATGATGATGATGATGATGATGATAATGATAATGATAATGAGGATGATGATGATGAGGATGATGATGATGATGATGATGATGATGATGATGATGATGATGATGATGATGATGATGATGGTGATCCTGGGTGCTCGTGATTGCGGAAGCTGATATGGTAACACCACCATGGCCATGCTCAGCGTGCGTTTTTGATGTTGTTGCTAATCAATATGAGATGATAACAACTTCGACTCGCAACATCCCGCGTGGATTACGAAGTTCGGCCTCCGCGCCCCTCTCCACAATTACATCCTATCGAACAGGGATAAAAAATAGTGGGGGTGAAGAGGGAGTAGAGGGAGTGTAGCCTGTATTATCTGTGGACGGGGTTAGTGGGTTTCCGCACGCCCCCATCAAGAGGAAGGAGAAGGGAAATCCACTCCATGATTGAAGCAGGAGGGCGGCGAAAGCAGATGGAACCTGGGGGCTGAAAAGTACAAATTTTCAGAGACCGATGCGCCGATGCGTCTCCTCCCCTTCCCCCGTTTTCCCATGGCGGCGCGTCTTGCCCCCCAGTCGCACAAGGTGGTCTCCGCTCCGGCCCTACGTTTCCTTTAAACGCCATGGGGCTGCACGAACGCCAGGGGGGACAACAAGACGCCTCCCAGGACGCCTACGACATGCCAACCAAAAGAACGTGTGGGCTTCGCACAATCTTCATGTTCTCGCCATGCTTGTCTTTACGGAATTCACGACAACACAACCCTCAACAGTTCCAAGACGACACGGGAGCCCACCGCGACGCCCCCAAAAGAGGTCCCTTAAGTTTCCCAAAAAGTCTCACGAGGCCCCCAAGAAGCTCCCAAGAAGTCCGCAAGAAGATACCCCAAAAAACAAATGAAGCCTCAAGAGATCCCAAAAAGGTCCCACGAGGCCCCGCGACGCTCCCGAGAAGCCCCAAGAAGCCCCAAGAATCCCACAAGAGCCTCCCGAAAGGCCCCGAAGATGCCCTCGAGAGGCCCCGTGAGGGCATCGACACACGCAGCAAACGACGCCGACAAAGGCTGTGTTCCATGTTCATGTCCATTCTCTGCCCACCTTCACCGACACAGGCTGCGTTTCATCACGACGCCCCTTCCTTGTACACTTTCAACGGCTCGTTCCGAGGGGGCCGCAAGAGATGTGGCGCATGTGCGTGACTCACTCAGGTGTGGCGCAGTCGGTGCGTCACGCATTTCGGCACATGCCTTGTCGCACAGCAGTCTCGCTGGGCCTCTCTCGCAAGCGCGGTGGCGGATATGCGCGGCAGCGCAACTGGATACGGCCGGTTCGCGTCGCGGGCGTTGGTTTCTGACCCCGCGTGGCCCGTTCAACCTTGAACGATCGCGGCTTTCCGACAACGCAGATCGCTCGACAGCGGCCGATGCCGGGCCACTGGCGGCGTCTAACCTTGAACGCCAGCGCTGGGGGTCGCCGCCGCGTCCGCGCGGCGCAAACCTACCGCACCTGCGTTCCACGACCGCTGGGCACTCGCGGGGCGCAGTGCCCGCCGAGGTGGCGGCGAGAGCGCCGGGGGGGGGGCCCGCGCGCCTCCGCGCCCGTCGCCCCTGGAGAACGTGGGCTGCACCTCTCCGCGGGAGGGGGGCCGGGGGGGCAACCGGGGGCAGGGGGACGGCGACGACGAGGACGACGAGGACGAGGACGACGACGAGGACGACGAGGACGACGAGGACGACGGCGACGGCGACGGCGACGGCGACGGCGCCAACGACCACGACGGCGACGACGACGACGACGACGACGACGACGGCGGCGGCGGCGGCGGCGGCGGCGGCGGCGGCGGCGGCGGCGGCGGCGGCGGCTGCAACGGCGGCGGCGCCCAGCGGGGGGGATCCGTGAGCCCTCCTGCTTCTGGCCCACCGCGGGCGACGATGGAGGCGGGCGGCGCAGGAGCTGGGGGGGGGGGGCCAGCTGTCCATCCTCTGCTCGTTCCTTCCTCGTGCCTCCCTCCTGCTCTTCTCCTCTCTGTCTGTCCTGATCCATGAGGCGACGTACCTGACGCGGTTGGACCATCTGAATACTTGAAGTGTCGGCTCATGCGGATCTTGGGCTTCGCTGTGGGCGCGCGGATGCGCGGGGGAGATACGCCGACCCCACGCTTGCCACGGGCAAATCTGAAGGGGCCCTGGGACACACAAACAAAGACACACATGTTCCTACATGTTCCCGCATTTCCCACGTTTTCCCACATTTTCTGGGTGTTCGTCTTCCCCCCCCCCCACTTCCCATAGTTTCCCATATTTTCCTGGGGATTGACGATTCATTGTGTCTGTGTGCTGTTTCCCCTCCTGAGGATCAGAAGAGGAGCATATGGACCGCCGCCACCGAGAACGCCTCGGGGGAGGCCAGCCCCCGGGCGGCGGCACGCCCCCGAGCGTCTCCCGGAGCAGGGCGACGCTCGGGCGTGCCGCCGCCCAGGGGGCTGGCGCCCCTCCTCCCCCCCCCCTGTTGGTGCGCTCTCGGCAGCGGTGGTCCATGTCTCTCCCTGTCCTCGCCATCGCTCGGACGTCCATTCCCTGTGCTTTTTCCGGTTTCGTGCGTGGTTTTCCGCCAAATGATCAAGGATGCTCCTCGATGGTCCTCGCCGAAGGAAACATGCACACGTCCGAGCGATGCCAAGTGTCTCCTCGGAGTAGAACACTCGGCCGTCGCCGTCCCCCTTGCCTTCCTCCCCTGGGGCCTAACATCCCGTCAGAGGGGGGGGGAGGAAGGAAGGAAGGGGGCACAACTCGACTTCTGGGGGCCGGCGCGCTGGCGCAAGACTGTTGAGCGACCCAGGACAGTCCGTGAAGGACGTCCAGTGATAGTGATGGATGATGCAAGACGTCCAGGGCTGCGTGAGCGCAGCGGTGCCTTGAAACCAACGTCGAGCCCCCATCCGAAGGAGCAAACGCACAGACGGGCCCCACTGGAGGCAGGCCGTTGTTCGTTGAAGCATGCGACCCCTGTCCAGGGGTCGTCCTGTCTCAGGGGCTGCCCCGCGTGAGCCTATGGAATCTGCTGGAGTTGAGAAGGTGGTAGGGGGAAGGAGTGTTCCCAGGGCGTCCTACGGGTCAACGACCTAGAAGAGGCGAGGGCGGAGGCAGGAACGGCAGCAGCAGCGGCAGCAGCGCCCGCGGCAGGAAGAACGGTAGGAGACGAACTCAAATGAGACTGCGGCTGGCTCGGCCGTGTTTGCCAACAGGCGGAGCAGTTAGGAGGAGGCGAGGGGGAGAAATGCAGCGGGGAGGGAGGGAGGGAGAATGGAGGAGAGAGGGGGGGGGCATCCAGGAGGGAGAGGGGAGGGAAATCCGGGAAGAGCAGAAGCTGTCCAGCGGGGGGTCCCAAACTGGGGAAGTGCCACGGAGCTGGGAGTGGAACTTCTTCTCTCATCACACTCAGCCGCCTCCTCATCCGCCTCTACCTCCTCTCCCGCCTCCTCATCTTCCAACCTATCCTCATCTTCTTCCTCCGCATCGTCCTCCTCCTGATGTGTCCCCTCCTCCGCCTGCCCCTTCTCTTCCTCACTCACCACCACCTCCTCCTCCTCCTCCTCCTCCTCCTCCTCCTCCTCCTCCTCCTCCTTGTCGGCGGAGAGTGGGCAATCTGAGGTAGGTGCACCCCCCCAAGGACCCATCTCCCCCCTAATGTTGTAGACGGCCCCTGTCGGAGGGCATGGGCCATCTGGGTTAGATGCATCCCACCCTGGGCCCATCTCCCATACTAACGCTGCATCAAGCCCATTATCGGCGGGGCAGGGGCCATCTGGGGCAGATGCGAGGGAGCGAGGGAGGGAGGGAGGGAGGGAGGGAGGGAGGGAAGAGGGAGGGAGGGAGGGAGGGAGGAGGGAGGGAGGGAGTGAGGGAGGGAGGAGGGAGGGAGGGAGGGAGGGAGGGAGGGAGGGATAGACCCCTCTGAACCTGTCTCCCCTCCCAACGTTGCAGCCGGCCCCCGATCGGCGGTGCAGGTGCCACGGGGGGTCGACGTATCCCCCCCATGGGCCGAAGAAGCCCCACCTGACGCTGCCCCTGAAGGAAGGGGCCCTGGGACACACACACACACACACACACACACACACACACACACACACACACACACACACAATTATCCCGGCGAAGGGCCCAACCATGTGCAGCTGTGTGTAACGCAGGTGTGGGTATCGTCCTCGGTGAACCTCCCTCTGAGACCACGACGCGTGTGACGGGTGTGCCAACATTGGCACGGGTACGCCATGCGGACGCTGCCACAGGAGCCGTCGGTGCAGCCCCATCTGAGGCCACGAAACGCATGAGGGGTGCGCCGAAATGCAGGGTGGAACCACGTGCGGGCGCTGCCACCAGGGCCTTTGGTGGCCGCGAAACGTGGAAGGGGTGCGCCGAAATGGAGGGGGAACTGCATGCGGAACCTGCCACTGGGGCCCTAAGTGGAACACTCCATGGGGCCACGAAACGTGTGAGGGGTGCGCCGACATGGAGGGGGAGCTGCATGCGGACTTGCCACGGGGGCCTTGAATGGAGCACCCTATGGGGTAACGAAACGTGTGAGGGTGCGCCGAAATGGAGGTGGACCTGCATGTGGACCCTGCCACTGGAGCCTACGGCGGAGCACCGTATGGGGCCACGAAACGTGTGAGGGGTGCACCGAAATGGGGATGGAACTGCATGCGGGCCCTGCCACTGGGGCCTTCCGCGGAGCACCCTATGGGGCCACGAAACGTGTGAGTGGTGCGCCGAAATGGAGGTGGAACTGCATGCGGACCTTGCCACTGGGGCCTTCGGCGGAGCACCCTATGGGGCCACGAAACGTGTGAGGGGTGCGCCGAAATGGGGTTGGAACTGCATGCGGGCCCTGCCACTGGGGTCATCGGCGGAACACAACATGGGGCCACGAAACGTGTGAAGGTGCGCCGACATGGGAGTGGAACTGCATGCGGACCCTGCCACTGGGGCCTTGGGCGGAGCACCCTATGGGGCCACGAAACGTGTGAGGGGTGCGCCGAGATGGGGGTGGAACTGCATGCGGACCCTGTCACGAGGGCCTTCGACGGAGCACCCTATGGGGCCACGAAATGTGTGAGTGGTGCGCCGAAATGAGGGTGGAACCGCATGCGGACCCTGCCATTGGGGCCCTAATAAGTGGAAGAACACTCCATCGGGCCACGAAAAAGTGTGAGGGGGCGCAACATGGAAGGAGGGAGCTGCAGGCGGACTTGCACGGGGGCCTTGAATGGAGCACCTATGGGGTAAACGTGTGAGTGAGGGGTGCGCGAAAAATGGAGGTGGACCTGCATGTGGACCCTGCCACTGGAACCTACGGCGGAGCACCGTATGGGGCCACGAAACGTGTGAGGGGTGCGCCGAAATGGGGGTGGAACTGCATGCGGCCCTGCCACTGGGGCCTTCGGCGGAGCACCCTATGGAGCCACGAAACGTGTGAGGGGTGTGCCGAAATGGAAGTGGAACTGCATGCGGGCCCTGCCTCTGGGGCCTTGGGCGGAGCACCCTATAGGGCCACGAAACGTGTCAGGGGTGCGCCGAAATGGGGGTGGAACTGCATGCGGACCCTGCCACTGGGGCCTTCGGCGGAGCACCCTATCGGGCCACGAAACGTGTGAGGGGTGCGCCGAAATGGGGGTGGAACTGCATGCGGACCCTGCCACTGGTGCCTTGGGCGGAGCACCCTATGGGGCCACGAAATGTGGAAGGGGTGCGCCGAAATGGATGTGGAACTGCATGCGGACCCTGCCACTGGGGCCTTGGGTGGAGCACCCTATGGGGCCACGAAACGTGTGAGGAGTGCGCCGAAATGGAGGTGGAACTGCATGCGGACCCTGCCACTGGGGCCTTGGGTGGAGCACCCTATGGGGCCACGAAACGTGTGAGGGGTGCGCCGACATGGGGGTGGAACTGCATGCGGACCCTGCCACTGGGGCCTTGGGTGGAGGACCCTATGGGGCCACGAAACGTGTGAGAGGTGCGCCGAAATGGAGGTGGAACTGCATGCGGACCCTGCCACTGGGGCCTTTGCTGGAGCTCCCTATGGAGCCACGAAGCGCTGTAATGGGTGGGTGAAACGCAAGGAGGAGGGAGGAGATGGAGGAGGAGGGAGGAGAGGGAGAGGGGAGGGGGGCAGCGGGAGGTGGGAACGCGGGGCGCTGTCTCTTCAAAACGAGGACCCAACACCACAGGATGGTTGGGAAAAAACATAGCACACAAGTAAGAGGATCCCCTATATTTTCCCATACGTTCTGGGTTTCTGACTGCCCCCCCACTGCCCATATTTTACTATCTGTTCTGTTCTGGATCCCCCCTTGGGCCGAAGAAGCCCCACCTGACGTTGCCCCTGAATGAAGGGGCCCTGGGACACACAAAAACATACTCCGGATTCCACAATAAAGTGGTGGGGGTCACATTTGGGGGGGGGGTCCGATTTGAGCTGTCTTGGAAGGTTCGGGGGGGGGTCCGGGCAAAGGGCCGCTCGTTCGTGGATGGCTTGGGGGGGTCTAAAACTTATCGTCTGAGAGGGTTGTGACCCCCTCCCCTTTCTTACGAAATCTAGAGTGCACACAAGTAAGAGGATTCCCGATGTTTTTCCATACGTTCTGGGTTTCTGTCTGCCCCCCCCCCACTGCCCATAGTTTACAATATGTTCTGGGGAATCGACGAGTGTGTGTCTGTGTGTGGTTTTCTCCTCCTGATAGATGCATCCCCCCTGCCCTGAACCTATCTTGCCCTCCTAACGCTATTGCCGACCCCCGATCGGCGGCGACGGTGCCACGGGGGGTCGACGTGTCCCCCCTGAGCCGAGACCCCGCCCAACGTCTGCCCCTGAAACGGACCGCCCGGGGACGAGCCCGCGTCGGACCGGGCAGCCGGATCGGATCGCAGTGTGCCCTGAGGGTCGGAGGCAACTACGGGGACCTGCCGCGGCGTGCGGGCTGCAACCCCTGGGTGGATGCCCCCCACACGTCCTCGACGTGCGCATCATCATCATCATCATCATCATCATCATCATCATCATCCTCCTCCTCCTCCTCAGCAGCAGCAGCAGCAGCAGCAGCATCAGCATCATCATCATCATCATCATCATCATCATCATATCCTCCTCTTCCTCCTCCTCCTTCTCCCCCTCCTCTTCCTCCTCCTCCTGCTGCCCCTCAACCTCCTCAATCGTCTCCAGACACGCATCAGCGTCATCGGTTCATCAGCAGCAGCATCATCCTGATCAGCATAATCATAATCAGCATCAGCATTATCATCATCATCATCATCACCACCACCATCATCATCATCATCATCATCATCAGCATCATCATCATCATGAGCATCAGCATCAGCATCATCAGCACCATCAGCATCATCATCAGAATCACCAGCATCATCCGCATCTGCATCATCATCATTATCATCATCAGCAGCATCATCATCAGCAGCATAATCAACATCATCACCAGTATCATCATCAGCATCAGCATCAGCAGCATCATCATCGTCATCCTCGTTACCATCATCACCACCATCACCGTCATCATCATCAACAACAGCAGCATCATCATCGTCATCAGCATGATCATCCTGATCGCCAGCAGCAGCAGTAGCAGTCACAGCAGCATCATCACCGCCAGTAGCATCATCACCATCATCAAGAACACCACCACAACCACAACCACCATCACCATGAGCATATCACTTAGCAGTACCATCATCATCGTCGTCGTCCTCATCGTCATCATCACCACCATCAGCATCATCACCACCATCAGCATCGACATCATCGTCACCATCCTCGCCTGCATCATCTCCTTCATCAGCAACATAATCCTTAACATCATCATCACCTTCATGATCAACGTCACAGTCATCATCATCACCATCATCACCATCATCACCATCATCACCATCAACATCACCATCATCATCATCATCATCATCAGCCGCATCATCACCACCATCTCTAGCCCCATGGCCAGCATCATCAACACCATCATCCCTTTACCGTCATCATCATCAGCATCATCAGCAGCAATCATCGGCGCCAGCAGCAACAACGGCGTCAGCATCAGCAGCAGCATCATCAGAATCACCGTAATCATCATCATAAACACAATCACCACCATAGCCACACTCGAGTGTAACGATCATGTGTTCATCCGTGTCCTCATCCTCCACGCTTTCTCCTCCAAGAAACGTGTCGCTCCCACCCCCAGACGGCGCAGTACCATACATCTCTCATCTTGCCCATGGGGCCTGCCAGAGCCTCACGGCGGCTCACATCGTCGCAACCAGATGGCGAGACGCCGCCATCAGACTGCAGCACTCGGGTCGAGCACCAGCGCCGAGATCGGCCTCAAGCTCTAAGCTGGTATAGCTGAGGAGAGACAAGGGAAGAGGAGCTGCCTCCTTCCCATCCACCTCGTGTCTCCTTTCCCTCCTTATCCCCATCCCTACCTCCTTCTTTCCCTCCCTACCTCTTTCCTTCCCTCCCCCTCCCTACCTCCTTCTTTCCCTCCTCCCCTATCTTCACCTCCCTCTGATCTCTCTATCATATTTTACCATCCTCCCTCATCCCTCCTTCATCCTCCTCAGACTCGTCCGCCTTCTCATCACTAGCACCAGCATCATTAGAAACATCGTCATCTTGGAATCGTCAAACTCAGCACCGTCCTAATCAGCACCACCACCATCATCATCATCAGCATCCTCAGCGTCATCAGCGTCATCAGCACTTTCAGCATGACCATCACCATCAGCACCATGATCGTCATCAACATCGCCATGAGTGTCAGATTCCGAATCATCGCCATCACCATTAACAACAACATCATCGTCATCAGCATCATCATCATCATCATCAGCATCATCATCATCAGCATCATCATCATGAGCATCAGCATCAGCATCATCAGCATCATCAGCATCATCATCAGAGTTAACATCAGATCCATCATCATCACCATAATCATCCTCATCACCATCGTCGTCATCAGCATCATCAGCCTCTTCATCAGCGTTAGCATCGTCAGCATCATCATATCCATCATCAGCAGCATAATCATCATCGTCACCATCATCATCCTCATCATCATCATCAGCATCATCATCATCTTCATCATACAAAAAAACAGCATGAACAGAATCAGCATCCGAATCATCATCCCCAAATCATCACCATCGTCATGCGTATCGCTATGATCAGCATCATCCTAATCATCATTGGCATCATTATCACCATCATTGTCATCAGAATCCTCATCCTCATCCTCATCCTCATCATCATCATCATCAGCAGCAGCAGCATCTTCATCGTCAACATCATCGTCAGCATCATCACCATAACCGTCACACGTCTCATCATCCGCATAAACATCAAAAGTTGCATCTGTATCACCACCACCACGACCGAAAAAAGCATCAGCCTCATCATCATCACCACCGACACCATCATCACACATCCTCCCCTGATCCCCTCGCTCGTCGGCAACCCCGGGGCACGGGACAGGTGCTCGAGCGAGACCCGCTGGCCGCCCGACCCCCCGCACACGGAGCCAGCGAGAAGGGCGGCGGCACCGCGCTGAGAGAGACGAGTCCGTGGTAGAGCAGCTGCTTCTGCCGCTCGCCGTCCTTCGGGGGGGAAAACACGGGGGACCGCGCCCCGGGCGCCAGCACCGCCTCGGGCCTTGGTCCGCGTCGTGACGTGACGTGCTCTCAGGCTCGCGTCGTGACGACTCTCGGGCCTTGGATTCCGACACCACGTGCATCGTTCCACCGTGAGCGGTCGCAGCTTCACGATTGAGCAGATCGCTCTGCCTCGGCCAGTTCCGGGGCTTCTTGCGGCGTTCCAAGATGAAGAGACGGCACAGACATAAACTTGTGGCGCTCCGCGTGGAGTTCTTGCATCTGCGCTGGACACCCCTCCCTGGCGCGCGGAGCGCGCCAAGGGCGGCGCCGGGGGGGCCCAACGCCGACAACAGAAATCCGCGCGGAGCGCAAACAGTTTATGTTCATGCCGTTTTTTCTTCTTCGAACTCCATCTTGACCGCCCGCGCTGGGGTCGCCGCGTCGACACGGCACAAAAACCTGCCGCACACGCAAGGCATCCATCCACACAGGAGGAGGAAGAGAGGGAGGAGGAGGAGGAGGAGGAGGAGGAGGAGGAGGAGGAACAGGAACAGGAGGAGTCGGAGCGGGACGGGGGGGGGAGGAGGAGGAGGAGGAGGAGGAGGAGGAGGAGGAGGAGGAGGAGGGAGGAGGAGGAGGGAGGAGGAGGAGGAGGAGGAAGGAGGAGAAGAGGAGGAGGAGGAGGAGGAGGAGGAGGAGGAAGAGGAGGAGGAGGAGGAGGACGGCACGAACCTGCCGCACGCGCAAGGCATCCATACACACACACACACACCGGAGGAGCGGCCAGACACCAACCCCCCGGGGCCCCGCATGGCCCTGGCCGGGCACACGGTGATGGCGGGCGCGTGCGGCCAGGGCCGCTTTTTTCTCTGAGCGCGTCGCGGCGGCGGCCCCCGCGGCACGCGCCGCGCCGTGAAGGAGGACAGAGTGCGGCTCTGCCGCAAGGCGCCTCCCGACCGACTCTTGGTCGCCGAAATCTCGCCAGCGCTCGGACACGTTCGACTACTTCCCTCGAAGGAGGTGGCTATCCTGTCGTGGTTGCTTCCTGGCGCTCGCCCTAGTTTCCAGCTTTTGACGGAGTGCCGCTCTGCCTCGCGGGACGGGAGGCTGGGAGAAGCTCGGAGCGCTGACGCCCCGGGGCCTGGGACGTGCCCCCAGCGCGCCGCGCCGAAGCGCGGTGGGCCGGCGGCACCGGCGGCGCGAGGCGCGCCCGGCAGACGCTCCTGACCGCGTGCCGCCTCCTGCGGACGACGAGGGCCAGGGGAACGATGGCGCGCGCGGCGCAGCGCCTGGATGGGCCTCCCAGATGGGGTGGGAGCAGATGGGGTCGGGGGGTCGCGCCGCATCGCCGATGTGTCGGCGATGCACCATCGATGCGTCGACGTGGAGAAAATCGGGCTCCACGTCGAGCCGCATCGCCGATGCATCGCCGATGCCTCGGCGACGCGGCGCGATCCTCCGACCCCACCTGCTCGGACCCCATCCGGGAGGCCCAGGGCCTGCCCGCCCGCGGGGCCGCGGCCCGCTCCCCCCGGGCGCCGCTGCCGAGAGGGGCCCCGCGCGCTGCTGCGGCCACGGGGCCCGCGGCCCGACGAAGCCCCCCCCCCGAGCGGGCCTCGCGAGGCCGCGGCGCCGCCGCCCCCGCAGCGCGCAGGCCGCGGGCCGCCGCGGCGGCGCGGCGGCGCGGCGGCGCGGCGGCGGCGCGGCGCCGCGGCCGAAGGGGCCGAACCGACCGACGACAGCCGACTGCGACGCGGGGGGAGCGGCGGGAGCCACGGGCCTGCGCCGGGGGCCCGCCGCGGGGACCTGCTGTCCACGGGGCGAAGTGGCGCCCTCGTGAGGAGCACCCCGACGAGCGAAGCCTCCCAGGGAGCGCACCGAAGAAAGGAATCGAATAGGGCAGGGCTGC
Source organism: Prorocentrum cordatum (assembly GCA_963575745.1). Lineage (NCBI taxonomy): Eukaryota > Dinophyceae > Prorocentrales > Prorocentraceae > Prorocentrum > Prorocentrum cordatum. The sequence continues at coordinate 630,152 of CAUYUJ010019782.1, forward strand.
TTTAGAAGAAAAGAAAAAAGTAAGAAGAAAAGGCACAAACACAACTTTCCGATGTCCGCGCCGAGTTATATTGGATCGGCCCCAGGCCCCCCCCCGTCTCTGGACGGTGGAGCCGCAACGCCAACCCGAGTAATCCGCGCGGGGCTCCGAAAGTTCCCAAAACGGTGACTCAGAGGTTCTTACTTGTCTTCTCAGGAACTGGGCCTGCGGGGCGCTCTGGCCGCTATGTGGCCGCCGTCGCCGCCTCGTCGCCGCCCGCTGCCTCGTCGCCAACCGCTTCGGCTTGCTTTGCATTACTTCGCATTGCTTGGCATTGCGTTGCATCGCGTTGCATTGCTGAGCGTTGTTTGACACTGTGTTGCACTGCTTTGCCAAGCCTTGTATTGCTGTGAATCCAAACAGCCCTCTGGGCGACAGGTGGTCTAACGATGTCTTTCTTTCCTCTTCCATAACCCCCTCTTCCCCTTCGGAGAGGGCTTTACCCCTCCCTCTACCTCCTCCCCTGGACCTGGACGGGGGGGGGGGTCGCGAGGATCTGGAGCGTCCAAGACGGCCCAAGATGGCTCCAAGAGGGCCTCAGAGAGCCCAAGATGGCCTCCAACATCGCTCAAGATAGCCCAACATGGCTCGAGATCGCTAACAGCATCTCTCCAAGAGGCCCCAGGAAGGCCACATCGCATCCCATCCCATCCCATCGTTCCGTCGCCGTCGTCGTCGGCGTCGTCGTCGTCTTCGTCGTTGTCGTCGTCGTGTTCGTCGTCTTCGTCGTCGTCGTCATTGTTGTACTCGTCGTCGTCATCGTCGTCGTCGGTCGTATGTCGCCGTCCGTCGTCGTCGCGTCCGCGGCGGCATTGCTGCGTGGCAAGTCGAGTGGAATGCTTGTGTTTTCACCTAGGCGTTCACGCGAGGAGAGTAGGAACATAATTGTAATGATATGTTCCGCCCCGCGGCGTTATCACGTCGTGGCGTCCGGAGTGGAATTGGTTCCGTCTCAGCCTTCGCGGCGTTGCCATGTGAAGAGTAGAATGGAACTCTTTCCTCCACACCCCTATACATTCCCAAAGGGCGAGTGGAGTGGAAGAGTACGTGTTGCTTGCCCCCTAGAGCGTTGTTACATGACGAGTAGAATGGAATAGTATGTTGCTGCAGGTGTTGCAACGTTGCGAATAGAGTAGAATAAGGCTGTTTCGAGCCCGCAGGCGTTGGGATGTGACATGTACGATGTTCCGTTTCCGCTGCATTGAATTGAAGTTGACTTGCATTGAACTGCGTTGGATTGCAGCGGCATTGAATTGCGTGTTAATTGCGTTGCAGTGAGAGCATTGCGTTGCAATGCACTTGCAAGTGCACGAAATCTTATTTACAGACAAGCCAAATACAAATTGACCACCCAAACCACGCCAAAGTGGCCAGTCAGACAACCGATCAACCAACAAACCAGCAAGACCACCAGCAGCAGCATCATCAGTATCATCGTAATCGCCATCGTCATCATCATCATCATCAGCATCATCATCATCAGCATCATCATCATCATCATCATCATCATCATCAGCAGCAGCATCATCATCATCATCCGCAGCATCAGCATCACCACCGTCAGCATCAGCATCATCAGCATATCATCATCAGCATCAATTTCATCATCATCATCATCATCATCATCAGCATCATCATCACCATCACCATCATCACCATCATCACCATCATCATCATCATCATCATCATCATCATCATCCTACTCCTGCCCATTACCATGGTTCCCCTCACCCCTGTTGTCCCCCATGTATTCCCGGTCCTGCTCGCCGCTCCTCCCCCATGCGTCCTCACTGCACCCCCCCCACCCACCCACCTCTTGCGCTTCCTCCCCCCGCCAATCCCCCCGCACCCCTCCTTTCTCTCACTGTTCCTCGCCATGATGGCGGTATCTCCTCTCCTTCCCCTCGTTGCCCGCCTCCTGCTCCTCCTTCCTCTTCCTCCTCCTCCTCCTCCTCCTCCTCTCCTCCTCCTCCTCCTCCTCTCCTCCTCCACCTACTCCCTCCTCCTCCTCCTCCTCCTCCCTCATCATCATCATCAATCAGCATCAGCATCATCATCATCATCATCATCAATCATCATCATTCATCATCATCATCAGACAGCATCATCATCATCATCATCATCATCATCATCATCATCATCATCATCAGCACCATCATCATCATCACCAGCACCATCATCATCATCAGCATCAGCAGCATCAGCATCAGCATCATAAGCATCATCAATGTCATCATCATCAGCACCATCCTCATCATCACCATCTGCATCATCATCACCATCTTCATCATCATAATCATCATCATCAGCATCATCATCATCATCGTCATCATCATCACCAACATCATCAGCATCACCATCATCATCATCATCATCATCATCATCATCATCATCATCATCAGTATCGTCAGCATCATCACCAACAGCATCATCAGCATCATCCGCATCTTTGTCATCATCAGCAGCATCAGCATCATCAGCATGAGCATCGTCATCATCATCAACAGCATCATCATCAGCAGCAGAATCCTCAGTAGCATCATCATCACCATCATTATCATCACCAAAAGCAACAGTAGCAGCCGAATAATAATCATCATCAGCATCATCATCATCATCATCATAATCGTCATCAGTATCAGCATCATTATCACCATCATCAGCATCATCATCATCACCATCATCAGCATCGTCATCAGTATCATCATCATCATCATCGTCATCATCATCATCATCATCATCATCATCAGCATCAGCATCATCATCATCATCATCATCATCATCATCATCATCATCATCATCATCATCATCATCCTATGCATCGTCCTCCTCCTCCTCCTCCAAACCCACCTCTCCCTCTTTCCTTTCTTGCTCCTCCTCCTCCCCCTCCCTCTCCTCTTCCTCCTCCTCCTCCTCCCCCTTCGCCTCCTCATCCTTACGAGACCGTCAGGATACCGCCGGCCAAGAGACAAAGCAGCGTCTGCACCCTCGACGCCAGGCGCGCGGCAGAGGAGCACGGGAAAGGCCGCGGCCGCGCTTCGCTCCTGGTCCGCCGGGCACCACCGCAGCACGCTCACCTGGGCAACGCGCCGTCGAGGGGGGGGGTGCAGGGAAGGCCAGGGGGGGGGGGCGGGAGAGGGGGAGGGGGAGAGGGGGGGGGAGGGGGACGGCGAGGGGAGAGGGGGGAGGGATGGGGGGGAAGGGAGGGGAGGCAGCGAGGGGAGAGGGGCCAGGGAGGGGGAGGGTTCTGGTTGCAGCATCCGAGAACAGGTGCCAGAGGATGCAACGAAGGGGCTGGCGAGGCCTCCAAGAGGGGGAGCGATGTACGCTCCAAGACTGCACCTTGCAGGGAGGAGGGGGAGGAGAAGGAGGAGGAGGAGGAGGAGGAGGAGGAGGAGGAGGAGGAGGAGAGGAGGAGGAGGAGGAGGAGGAAGGAGGAGGAGGAGGAGGAGGGAGTAGGAGGAGGAGGAGGAGGAGGAAGAAGAAGGGGAAGAGGGAGAGGCAGGTTTGGAGGAGGAGGAGGCGGAGGAGGAGGGAGAGCGGGAGGAGAGGGAGGAGGAGGGGGAGGAGGAGGAGTTTTCCCGCGCGCCAACTCGCAGAACGGGGGTGCGGGCGTGGCCGCGTCGATCACGCCGCGGCGGGGGCGGGGCACGGGCACCGCGGCGCTGCCCGAAGAGAAACCAGGACAAGCAGCTGAGCACCACGGCGCCCTGCGAGCCCCGCGTGATGCAGAGCACCCACATGTGCGAGCGGCCAGCACGTGCCCGACAGCACCCCTCGGGTGTGGCCCGAAGTGTGCCTGGCCCAAGGTGTTCCCGGCCTGTCGCGCCATGTCGGCCCCTCTGGGCCTCGTGATGGGGGCTGCGGAGGCCACCTAGACATCCCAGGGAACCCTAGGGGCACCTTCGCCTCTAGCAACACCCGAACCAACGTGTGTTTGATACACCCAGGCAGCAAAAAACAGCCCCAAACCCTGCAAGCACCACCACACGTGGCCTCGCAACGTGACGCGCATGCAGACCGTTATGCCAGTCCCTGCCAACACCTTAAGAGCCTAAGAGCACTGCAGTATGCCTGCGAACAGCGCGGTGCCTTCGAACACACTCGGACGTACCTGAGAACACCACACTTTGCCTGCGGCCACCAAACCGCGCGCGCCAGACATCAACAACGTGCCTGTGACCGCCAGACGGCGAATGGACCGAACCCCGCCAGTACCACAACAGCCTGCAAGCGCCCGTGGCCTACACAACTGCATGCCGGCCACTGCAGCACTATGCCAGCCTAAGCCTGCTAGAACCCGCAAGGCACCCGAGAAGCCGACCAGGGCCTGCGAGCACCACGCCGTGGCCCCTGCGGGCACCGGCGCGCTCGAGACCACCAGGACGCCAGGCCCTGCATGTCCCGCAGCAGCCTGGAAGCGCCACGCCGGCGGGGGCGAAGGCACTTCGGGGCCGTCGCCGTCGTCTACAACCCTCGTCGAAATTGAACGCGTTTTTTCCACCCCCGTCGCCCCCAAATTTCAATGTTCATCAACTGGCGCATCGCGGCCGGCGGGGTCCGAAGAAAATCTCGAAGTCGCCGGCGTCGGCGTGAACATTGAAATTGGGGGACGGGGGGCGCCGCCAGGTCGCGGCACAAACTTGCGTTCAATTTCGACGAGGGTTGCCGGTGAACCCGCCGTTGGCCCAGAACTCCCAGAGCGGGAGCGACCGCGAGGATCTCTTGGATCGGCGCTGGACGCGCCGCCAGGAAGGCGCCAGCGCCGATCCAAGAGATCCGCCCGACCTCCAAAAGCTTCTGTATTTGACTGCGCCGCTTCTTCTTAATGATTAAGTTTTGTTATGCTTAGTGATATTCGTCGTATTATTCTAATTCGCACGTGTGTTCGTAGAAGTTTTCTTAGTAGCATTCCTACTCGTATTAGTATTAGTATTAGCAGTATTGTTCTTTTTGTTCGTACCAATAGTACAAGTAAGAACCGTCTTATTCGTAATCGTCATTATTATTAGCTTTATTCGTGATAAATGCGTTTTGCCATTATTGTTATCATGAATGTTCGATCCCAGGCCGACTGGCATGCCCCAACTGGCCGAAGACCTCCGAGGCCCTGCCGCGGCGGACGCGCGAGGCGCTACAGCATCGAGCCGCAGGTGCCCCGCTTCCCGCGCGGCCCGTCCACAGCGGCGTCGCGCCGCTCGCGGCTGGTGCGTGGATCTGCCCTCGGCCTTCGTCGCTCTTATCGGGAGCGGCCAAGAGGGGGGTGTCCAAGGGGGGGGGGGGGGGGGCAAATCATGGCCGGCGGCATGTGCGCGGCCCAGCGGGGGTGCCAGGGACGTCATGAAATAAGAAACGGCGCCATGAAATCTGGGGAAATAGCATGACCCCCGCCATGATATCCCCCCCCCCTAGTCATCACCCCCCTCTTTTCCGGCCCCGATCTTAGCTGGGACGGACAGAGACAAACTGTGGTTGACCAAAAGAGGGCCCCCGATGCTTTGGGAGGGGACCCAAGTCAGGAGGGCCAAAAGCGTTAGGGATAGAGGCTCTTCTCTGCAGATGCATCGAACCAAACCGCCCAGACATCTATGCATAGACGGGGACCTCAGTGAGGCCACGTCGGGGTTCGTTTATTCTCGATGACACTGAAGCTATATGTCCTCCTTGGAGGCGCGCGTCCGACCCGAACACATGGCCGATTCCGGAAAATCTGAACCCAAAACCGTTTTCATCTCTCGGAGGCGCATGTTCACTTCCGCCACCTGTCGCCCTTCCGCCAGCTTCCGCCGGCGGAAGCGGCCTCGTTGTACTTCCGCCGACCTTCCGCCGCCCTTCCGCCGCCTTCCTTCCGCCACGGAAAAGATGACAACTCCTTCGATCCTCGAAGGCAAGGCCATTTTAGGAGCGCACCATATAGTAGACCTATCTTGTAGTAGACCGTTTCCAGAGCGGTACAGCCAGAACGCGCCCGCCACGACGCATATACTAAAAGATTTCTCGGTGCGCGTCGCCCCTGGGGGGGGGGCGACGCATGCATAGTATTAGCATGTTGGGAAGGCACCGATAAAAAAACGCTGGAGGCGTTTTTACTCCGCTTTCCACCGCTTCGCTCTAGAATCGGACAAAGCGTTCTAAAACGATGGCTGGGAATATGAAGGTCAGGCAAGCGGCACGGTGATTCCTAAAAATCCGTGATCAAAACGAAACAACATTGAAAAACACAAGCGGGTGGGCAACAAGCCGATCCCGGACCCGAAACTGTAACAACAACGGCGCCCAAGCCGGAAGGGAAAAATATTCTGGCGAAGGACTCAACCATAGCTGTGAGTACCGTCGTTGAGAATATCGCCTTCAGTGGATCCCCTCATGGGGCCTCGGGTGGAGCTGCCTGTGGGGCCATGAAACGTGGGGGACATGTGAGAGGATGGGTAGGAGGAACGCATACGAACAATGGCACTGGGACATTGGGTGGAGTTCCCTGTTCGGCCATGAAGCGTGTGAGTGGTGTGCGGACATGGGTGGGGAACCGCATGCACACGTCACCACATGAGCCGTCGGTGGAGCTCCCCACGGGGGCACTAAACGTGAAAGGGGTGTACCGCAATGGATGGCGGGGACGCATGCGGGGGGTGCCGCTTAAGCCTTCGGCCGCGAAACGTGCGAGGGATGTGCCGACATGTGTGGCGGGAACGCATGCGATGGCGCAATTGGCGCGTTGGGTGGAGATCTCTATGGAGCCAGGGGCGAGTCAAAATGAGCGGCGGGGACGCATGCGGACGGAACCATTAATCGGGCAACGAAGCGTGCGAAGGCTGTACCGAACCGGGTGGCGGGGACGCATGCGGACGGCACCATTTGGGCCTTGGGTGGGGCCCCGTATGGGGCCACGAAACGTGTGAGGGGTGTGCCTAAATGGGTGGCGGGGACGCATGCGGGCGTCACCATCTGTGCAGCGGGTGGAGCTCCCTGCGGGGCCACGAAACGTGTGATGGGTGTGCCGACATGAATGTTGGGAACGCATGCGGGCAGCACCATCTGGGCCGTCGGTGGAACTCCGTCTGGGGCCACGAAACGTGTGAGGGGTGTGCCGACATGAATGGCGGGGGCGCACGCCGGCGGACCAGTGGGGCCACGAAACGTGTGAGGGGTGTGCCAAAATGTGTGGCGGGGGCGCATGTGGGCGGCACCATTTGAGCCTTGGGTGGGGCTCCCTATGTGGTCACGAAGCGTGCAAAGGGTGTGCCGAGATGTGTGGCGGGGACGCCTGCGGGTGGCACCAGTGGGGCCTTCGATGCGGCACAACTCGGGTCTTGGGTGGAGCTCCCCGTGGGGCCACGAAACGTGTGAGAGGTGTGCCGAAATCGGTGACGGGGACGCATGCGGGCGGCACCATTCGGGCCTCGGATGGATATCCCTGTGGCCACGAAAACGTGCGAGGGGTGTGCCGACGTGGGTGGCGGGGACGCGTGCGGTCGGCGCCGTGTGGGCCCTTGGGCGGAGCTCCCTCTGGGGCCACGAAGGCGTGCCGACAGGAATGGCGAAGACGCACTGCGGCAGGGGCGCCGACGAACCCCGCACCGCTCCTCGTCGCGCCGCGGGGCCGCGGGGCCACGCGCCAGCCCGCCGAGCTGCTGCATGGGGCCGGCGCTCCGCACGCGGGGCGTCGAAACTCGTCGGCCGTCGTCGGGCTCGGGCGTTGAGCGGCGCGCCAGCGGCACGGCGCGATGCACAGCGGCACGCAGGGGCCCTCCGCGCCATGGCAGATGCCAGAGCCCTCGCACCCGCAGCGCGCGGCACTGCGCGCTGCGCACGCCTGGGCGTCCGCATCGAACCGCCGCAAATGCGGCTGCGGCCCGCACTGCTGGCCCTCACCGCTCGGCCGCAGTGCGACAGTCCGTTTGCCGGAGGACTGCCTTGAAGCAGTTGTCAGCATTCCAGCCCAGGTGATCCTTCTGGCGCTCGCGCGGGCCAGAACTCCCCTGGCCGGGCTGGTGGCTGAGCGAATCGGCGCGCTCCTCGCGGGGTCGGGACCGCTGGCATGCTCTCAGCCACGTCCCGCCCGAATAGCCCCTCTCGCGGCGCACGATCCACCCGCGCGCTCGCCCCACCATGCCGCGGGGCGTCCCGACTGGGCGGCGGTCCTCGGCGGGCCATCCTCTTCCTGCGCCAGTGCTGGAGAAACCAAAGGGTACCGATACCGCTACTCCCCAGACCTCTCGCAGGGTGTGTTCTGACCAGAGTTTCGAGGCGAATCCAGCGTTGGCGACGAGGGCCTACAAAAGAGGAACACAGGCGAACGGTAGAGGTATATGTACTCTGGGCTTTTTGATATGTGTGGGGGGGGACCCCCCTCCGACGGGGGTCAACCTCGCCTCGTCGTCGCGCCGCGACTGGGGTCGGAGCGTCTTCGGCGCGCGGTGGCTGCCCGCGACGGGGTCGATGTGGGGCTGTCGGCGGGGGCGACGCACCCCCGACGCTTATCCAGAAACTCGGTGTACCTCTACCTCCTCGGAATCTCCCTGCGCGAATGCGGAGTCCGCGCGGCCTTACCTCTGGCACAAGCAGGGCGTCGCCCCAGCTGCAGTGCCACGCTCGCTGTGGCGTACAGGTGGAGGCCAGTCCACAAGAAACCCCTCCACACAAGAAGCCCAGATCCCCCAGACCCGGTGGGGAACGTCCATTGCTTCTTGGTGTGGGAACGTCATCCTTCCCATAGCAAAATTATCGAGATCTAAGAATATCAGGCTGGGCGAAAGGGGAGGATAGCAAAGGGAGGGTTGAGAATCAGCTCACGTAGCTGATTTTCCTGGCGCCTCACGGCGCCGGAGGCGGCCATGTATCGAGGAATGGGCCCCTCGGTAGGGCCGAAACCAGCTACATGCAGCACATTTCGTAACCCCCCCTTTCCCTGTCCCCCCCTTTCGTCCGGCCCGAGAATCCCAGGGCACCCTGGATCGGGAGCGGCAAAGAGGAGGGCGTCCAAGAGGGGGGGGTGCACATCATGACCGGCGGCATGTGCGCGGCCCAGCGGGGGGACCAGGGACGCAATGAAGCAAGAAGAGCCGCCAGGAAATCTGCGGAAATATCATGGCCCCCGCCAAGGTATCCACCCCCCCCTAGTCATCACCCCCCTCCTTTTCCGCCCCCGACTGGAGGCGGGCGGGGTGCTTCTTGGCACGGGCCCCCCCCTGCCAGGCGCTCCTGCGACCCCCGGGCCGCAAGGGCGCACGGCGGCGCGCGCGCGGGCGTGCCCTGCGCGCCGCCCGCGCGGGCGCGCGGGCGCGCGGGCAGCCGCATTGCCCAGCCCGCCCGAAGTGAAGGGGCCCTGGGACACACAAAGAAATACACACAAATAACAAGGTCCCCCGCATTTTCCCATAGTTTCTGGGTGTTTGATTTCTCCCCCACTTCCCATATTTTCTCATGTTTTCTGGGGAATCGAAAATGAATTGTGTCTGTGCGTGTTTTCCCCTCCTGACGAACATCGGCGGCGAGCGAGGGGGGGGGAGGGGGGAACTTCGAGGTTCTGGGTTTTTGAGCGTGTTCGTCGGTTCTCGGCGGGCTTCTAGCCTCGGGATGCTTGCCAGCGGCTGCGCCTCGCCGAGAGCGTTCTGGGGATGCCGGGATCTTCCCGAACGGCCGCCGGAGACCCGAGCTTCGGCGACGCGCCCGGGGGGGGGAGTGAAACGGAGGCGGCGGGGTTTCTCAGAAACCCTCGCACCCTTTGAGAAGATTGTGTCGTCTTCGGGAAAGGCTCCGAAAACTGCTCTGAAGGCTGGGGGACTTCCGAACCTCAAGGAAGGCCTTCCCTTTCTCACATCCCCCCCTGGGAGCACCTTTTGAGAAGATTGTGTCGTCCTCGGGAAAGGCTCCGAAAACTGCTCTGAAGGCTGGGGGACTTCCGAACCTCAGGGAAGGCCTTCTCTTTCTCACATCCCCCCCTTGGGAGCGCCGCCCGAGAGGAGCAGGAGGCCTCAGTCCTCCTCACATGCGTCGGATACAGTCGAGGCGTTGACCTAAGCAACCCTAGATAAGGAACGAGGCCCATATTTTCCATAAGTTGAACTTCGATTTCGTATCGAAACCCTAAGGAAAATCTAAGGCAAGCTGCGAAACAATTAAGGAACACGGAGCCCCTCCCCAACGAAAAGGGTTCCTTCTTCAGCGCCCCGACTGTATCCCCCTGCCGCCGCCCCTCCAAGGACGAAGGGGCCGATGATCTTCAGGGCGCGTGCCAGAGCCAGCTTGTGCTGGTCCACCGAGGCCCTTCGATACGACTAGGGCCGCGCGCGAAGGGCAGGCCGCGTGCTGTCGGTGAAGCTGAGCGGGGCACCACGCGCACACACACACACACACACACACACACACACACACACACACGCGCGCGCGCGCACGCGCGCGCACGCGCGCGCACGCACGCACGCACGCACGCACGCAAACACAGACACAGACACACACACACACACACACTCTTCTGGCGGCCGCGGCCTCGCGCGCAGCGACGAGGCCGCGGCGCCCAGGAGGAGGAGGAGGAGGAGGCGGCGCTGCCCGCCGGACGGCGCCGGCCGGAGCGCGGCCTCGATGTTGGCCGACCGGGGCAGGTTCATGAGCTCCACCTGGGAGGGAGGCGCGGCGGCCGCCGCGGAACGCCGACGCGTCGGGCCGGGGAGGCGCGGCGGTTGCCGAGTCGCCCACCCCCACCGTGCAGCTCCCCCTCCTCCTCCTTCCTCTTTTTCGTCCTCGTCCTCCTCCTCCTCCTCCCCTCCTTCTCCTCCTCCTCCTCTTCCTCCTCCTCCTCCTCCTCTTCCTCCTCCTCCTCCTCGTCCTCCTGCTCCTCCTCCTCCTCCTCCTCCTCCTCCTCCTCCTCCTCCTCCTCCTCCTCCCATTCCATTCCCGTCCTGATTCCTGGTGAGTCGATGTACTCCCAGTCGGCCACGCCGCCGGCGACTGCCACAGTACCTGGGACCTTCCATCACACCCGCCTAAACAATTCGGCATGCTAAAATGTGTTGCTCCCAACGTGGACGTTCTGCCGTCGACGATGCAAAATGCGCGGCGGGAACATGACGCGGCGCACACCGCGCGCAAACGACCCAAATGCCACTCTCGCATCGGCGCAGTTCCTCAGAACTCAATTCCTGCGTCAGCGACGCCAGCCCGGTCCCACACGCAGTGCTGCACTGGGGCCCCTCGGCGCCCCTGCTGTCGCAACGTCGGCCGCTGCGACCGACCTGCTTCGAACTGCCTCTGCGCTGTTTTGCCGCGAGCGAAAAGTACGGGGTCCTGAATATGAGCGGCAGTCCGGACCTGCCCAGATGGCGCGACGTGCCTGACGAGCTGGGACCCCAACGAGGAACTCGTGACTAGAGCGGCCGAACGCTTCACGATCCGGCCACTCGGTAGACGCGCAGACGCCCGCCGGAAAACCTGGACGGGCGCGCCGCCTGAGCTGCAGGGCTGCAAGCAGGGCCCGCGCTCCGCGCCCGGCACCACGGCGGCGACTGCGCGTCGATAGACCTCTCTGGCCACCCCTCGACGGCTCAGCGAGAGCGAAGTCCTCCCGAGTGCGCACTCGGCAAAGGCCGTTCCACCTGCGGCCGCCGTCCGCGGCCCAGCCCGCGCGCGCAACCCACGGCGAGGAACAGTCGGAAGCACCCCCTGGCAGGCTCTAACATCCAGAGATGCAGCCTCCTGGGTGCGAACACTGTTTGGGGGAGCAAGCGTGAACGCATCACCCCAAGTTCCTTATCGACAGGGCGGCACTCCGAAGGCATGTGCTCGCCAGACCCATCGCCTCGCAGACTGTCTGCACTTGGACAATCTATGTCATACTCAATGGGGGCGAAGCGTTGGCAGAATGCGCAAGGCTCTCGAGAATGACACCTTGAGCCGCCATTCTGCGGAGTTGGTGGTCGTCATCACTGCAGCTGACTGGGGCACGACATGGCGGGCCCCCGCGCGCCGCCCCCGACCCTGTGCTTCCCTGCTGCTCTCGACCAGAGAAACAAGCAATCAGAAGGACACGCTCGGCGACAGCGCACACTGGAATGAACGCGACGACGGCGGGAAGGAGCACGGGGCAAACGAAGCGGCGACACGTGCACGGGAAGAGGACGGTGAGAAAGACGAGGAGGCAGGTAGAGGAGTGAGTTTGTGTTGGCGCTCCCATGGCGAAGCGCAGAGGTGTCAAGTCCACGCGAAAGCCGCCGCGAACGCACAGCCGCAAGCGATGCTCCACATACAAAACAAGCTGTACCCCAGATTCCGTGATAAAAGGGAGGGGGTCTCGACCCTCCAAGACAAGCCATTTCAGACCTCCCCCGTGGGAGAACCCTCCAAAACGTCGTCCCCAGACCCCCCAGGCCCTCCAAGATAGCCTGGAAGAGACCCCCCCCGAAATGAGACCCCCCTCCCTCTATTACGAAATCTGGAGCACGCGTTCGCCGAGACAGCCCCGAAGCGTCGCGCGCAGACACCTGCTGACAGCAAGGTGGGGCGTGACCAACGCGAAGGGGAGAGTGAGCAACGCAGCCGCCAGAGAACGGCGGCCACGCCCGGCGGCTGCTTGAAAGCCTGGCAGAAGCCAGAAGAAACAACGCACCGGCCAGAAGGGGGAGGAGGAGGAGGAGGAGGAGGAGGAGGAGGAGGAGGAGGAGGAGGAGGAGGAGGAGGAGGAGGAGGGAGGAGGAGGAGGGATGAGGAGGAGGAGGAGGAGGAGGAGGAGAGAGGAGGAGGAGGAGGAGGGGAGGGAGAGAGGAGTAGGAGTAGGAGGAGGAGGAGGAGGAGGAGGAGGAGGAGGAGGAGGAGGAGGAGTAGGGGAGGAGGCGGAGGAGGAGGAGGAGGAGGAGCAGGAGGCGGAGGAGGAGGGGGAGGGGGAGCAGGAGGACGAGGAAAGGGGGGCGAATAGAGAGAGAGAGAGAAAAGATATAAGCCTGATGACTAGTGGCGCAGAGGCACGCGCAAGGGCGTCGGCCCCAAACATCACGGAACGATGCGCTGCAACCGCTGCAAAGAGCATCAGAAACGCAGCGTTTCGAACGCGGGCGCGCAGCCGACGCTACAAAGCAATGCGGAAATGCTTGTTCAAGAGAAGAAGCTTCCGAATCCAACAAATGATCACTCTGCTAGCTCGCCTGCCTGCCTACTGGGATGTCTTTGCAGAAGGCCCTGACAAAAGATTCCTCAATGAAGACTCTGAAATACGGATTTTCTTACGCTGGGACCCTGTCCCAGGATGCCTCAGTAAGGAGCCCTGACTGAGGATTCCTGGATAAGGAATATGACTAAGGATCCCCTTACGAAGGATGCCTTGCTGAGAAGGGAGTCTTGACAAAGGATTCCTCAGCAAAACATACTCACTCAGGATCCGCACTAAAGATGCTGTAGTAAAGACAACTTAGTCGGCTTCTTTCTGGATTCCGAAAGGAGGTTTCCTTACTAAGGATTTCTTGCTGACCAATCTTAGCTAAAAATACCTCACCACAGGTTCTTTCGAAAGGACTCCTCGCTCACGGCCCTTGAGCAAGGATTCGTCCGCAAGATTTCCTTAAGAAGGATTCCTGGATTCTTTACGCATGATTCCTTCTGAACATTCCTGACTGAAAATGGATTGTTCTGGACCCCTGTGCAATGGTTCCGTATGGACGACTCCTGATCAAAGACTTCGCACTCAAGATTCCACTGGAAAAACTTATTGTGAAGGATTCCTTGCTTCCGTGGTGACCACACCTTGTTTGGGTATGGATCCTCAACGGCACCACTAGCATTCGGTCGGGCATGTTCCCCTACAGGGGGATTTTGGGCGAAAAATGAACCATACACGAGAAATACGCACAAACACGCACAAACATAGTGGAAAAATCATCCCCTGACAATTGTTTTAGTGTTTTTGGATATTCCCCCTGTAGAGGGACAGGCTCGACTTAACACGAGCAGTGCTTAGAGCACAAAACACGCTATCACGGCAGGGTGGGGGGCGCCGCGTCGTGGGGGGGGGGATGCAGTTGACGGGCCGCAGTCCGGGCTTCTACCTGGACAGCGAACCACCGTGGGCACGGAGGCGAGAAATCACCCGGTGGCCCACACTGCCCAAACGATCTGCGTGGCCACCTCAAGTCCAACGCCCTCGTGCCACAAAGGAAATTGCTACGCAGATCGCCGACGGGGACAAGAAGGTGGCCGCATTCTTCGACGTCCGGCAGTCCTCTATAGACACCCCCAAGACTCGAAGTACGACTTCCAGGCTGTTCCGACGCGACGCCGTGAAACGTGGAAGCGCCGTTCAAGTGCGAAGATTGGACAGCGGAGTGGTTCGGCCAGCTCGCAAGGGTCGACACCCCGCCAATGGCACAGCACCATCCGTGGCCCGTTGCCCAATTGAGGCGGCATTTGGTTTGTGCACAGCTATTTTGCTGGCCCAAACGCGACTTGGGCAATCCGATAAGTCCGACGCAGGGTAACAGCTGCATTTCCCCACTTACCCGATGCCGCCCACGCGACCGCGCAATCAAAAACCGACCCCACCGACAGCGAAAGCAAAACCGACCACCGCCGACAGGCCGCAGGCAGCCCAGGAGAGCGCGGCGACGCAGCCACGGCACTGACGGCCGACTTGCGACGCAGCCGAGCAAACCGAAACGCGGACACCCTTGTGGGTCTCCCCGATGTCACGAGATGAGGCCGCCCACCTTCTCCGCCTCCTCCGTCTCCTCCTCCTCCTCCTCCTCCTCCTTCTCCTGCTCCTCCTCCTCACCCTCCTACTTCCTCCTCCTCCTCCTCTTCCTCCTCCTCCTCTTCTTCTTAGTCTTATTATTATTATTATGAGTATTAGTTTCCGTCTTCTTATTAGTATCAGAATGAGGGGCCGAACGGTCATTCATTGTCCCTAGGTGCGTGTCTGAAGTGAGAATCCGTGGTGAGGATTATGTTTGGTGCGTTGTTGCTGTTGCTGTTGCTGTTGCTGTTGTTGTTGGTGGTGTTGGTGTTGTTGTTGTTGCTGTTGTTGTTATTGTTGTTGGTGTTGTTGTTTTGGTTGTTGTTGTTGTCGGTTGTCGTCGTCCCCCCCGCGACCCCCCCGCGGCCCCCCCGCGACCTGCTCCGCGACCCACCCCGCGACCCACCCCGCGACCCACCCAGCGGCCCACTCCGCGACCAACCCCCGACCCACCCGCGACCCACCCACCCCGCGACCCACCCCGCGACCCACCCCGCGACCCACCCGCGACCCACCCGCGACCCACTTGCGACCCTCCCGCGACCCACCCCGCGACCCACCCCGCGACCCACCCCGCGACCCACCCGCGACCCACCCGCGACCCACCCGCGACCGAGCCACATTGGTTTGAAGGAAAAATCGGCGCCCTCGGCGGGCTTGTTGCATAATTTGTGAAACTTTGGCGCCTGCGGCGGGCTTCGCCAGAGTCTCGCAGACTGCCGAGGCCCCCACCGCCCCCTCACTCTTATCCGCATCTGCGGGGCACTACGATACTCATTAGTATTGGTATTATTACTATTAGTATGATTAGTACTCTTAGGATTCGCATTCTTATTATTGGTATGATTAGAATCATTACTGTTCTCGGTAATACTACTATTCTGATTAGTAGGATTAGTAGGATTTGTATTATCATTGGTCTGTTTCTCACTATTGATACTAATCCTCCTCCTCCTCCTCCTCCTCCTCCTCCTCCTCCTCCTCAGCCTGCGGAGCGCACCAGGGGCGGCGCCGGAGGCGCCGCCGGGTAGGCTCAGCGCGGATGCAAGAAGTCCGCGCGGAGCGCCAAAAGTTTACTTTTGTGGCGCTGCGTCTCCTTCGAGCAGTGCGCCCAAGCACAGCCGAAACACGAATCGGGCACGGACGACTGTCCGAGCTGCTTCTCGTCTGGGTCGCTGGCAGTGGCCCAGCGGCCTCGACGGGCGGCGGCGCCGACGTGCGCGCCGGGAATGTACCTGTTAGTCGCCCACTTTCCATGCTCCTCCTCCTCCTTCTCCTCCTCCTCCTCCTCCCAGTTTGATGCTGCGACCCCTCCCGTGAGCCTTTCTCAATCGCTCGGTCGCATTATGCCAAGCTCTCCGGCATACGCCCCAGGCCGAAGCGGGGGTCCCCGCTGCACGATCGGTCAGCACGGAGTTGGGGCAGTGGATCGAATCCAAAGGTGCGTCGGATCGGGCTGCATCGGCACAGAGCCAAACTTGCATCGGATCGGCCGCGCCAGGATGCACAGCAGCGCCATGCAAGTCCGAATCTCAACGCCCGCCACCCATCGAGTTGCCCGAATCGTGGATCGGCGAGGGCAGGGTTCAGATTGCGTCACCAAATCGAGCCGACCAGGATTGATATCAAATCGGATCGATGTTGATAGAGGCCTCCTAGATGGGGTCCCAGTAGATGGGGTCGGAGGATCGCGCCGCATCGCCGATACATCGGCGATGCATCGGCGATGCATCGTCGACGTGGGCGATGCATTGGCGACGCTGGTGCGGAGAAAATCGGGCTCCGCATCGCACCTCATCGCCGATGCATCGGCGATGCGGCACGATGCTCCGACCCCATCTATTCGGGCCCCATCTTGGAGGCCTAGAAGATTGCGCCACCGAATCGAGCAGGCCAGGATCGATGACGGATCGGATCGATGTGAGCCCTGCAGTGCTCCTCTCGGGGGCGTCCAAGAGGGGGGGCACAAATCATGGCCAGCGGCATGTGCGCGGCCCAAGGGGGGGGGGCCAGGGACGTATCAGGATAAGAAGAGGCGCAATAAAATGTGCGGAGATATCATGGCCCCCGCCCAGATGTCCCCCCTAGTCTTAGGTCGGGCATGTCCTCCCACGGGCGGATCTCGGACGAAGAATACAGATAGGCCAAAACATGTTCAGACAAAATCAAAACTCGTGAACAAGTCGCCCCCGCGGATATAGTGGTTGACCACTTTGGAATTCTCCTCCTATAAGGGGACATGCCCGACTGAACCCTGCGTGGTCGTCCCACCCCCCCTCTGGGGATTCTCTGCCCCGGGCCAATATCAAGACCCGGGCCCGCCTCGCGGCCGCGAGCGGCTCGCTCACCCGGGCCAGCCGGAGGGGGCCTTCGCAGGATCCTGCAGGATCTGGTGCCCTGGCTGACCCCCGTTTGCATCGACCCCCGCCTCGAGGCTCCCGACCTGGCCGCCCCCGAGCCACTGCTCCTCTCATGGCCGCCCCCGACCCGACCTGGCCGCCGAGCCGCCCCCGAGCCGCCCCCGACCCGACCTGGCCGCCTCCGAGCCTGCGCAGTCGTCACCCCCCTCTCTTGGCCGCCCCCGAGCCGGTGCTCCTCGCTCGCCCCGCCTCCGCCTCCCCGCGGGCGGGGCCGCCCCGCTGGGCTTCAGGAGCCGCTCGCACTCGAAGCGGCCGAAGCCCGCGGAGATCGCCTGCGGGGCGCGCGGGGGGGGGTGCTGCGGGGGGCCGGCCGGCGGGCCGGCCCCCCCGAGGGGCCGAGGGCCCGAGGAGAGCGCTCGGCGTGTCTCCACCCGCCTCTTCCTCGTCCTCGCTCTCCTCGCCCTCGTGCTCCTCCTCGTCCTCCTGCTCCTCCTCGTCCCCTGCTCCCCCCTCTTGCTCGCCCTCCGCGCCCTCTTGCCCCGTGGGCCCATGGGGGGCCGGCCGGCAGGGGAGCCCCCCGGGGGCCCCAGGACTCCAGGAGACCTGTAAACAAAAGCCGGGAGGCCTGGCGCGGCAGCTTGAGATCCCAGGTGCGTCGGATTCACGCCAGATTTACGTCGGGTCCACGTCGCATTGCGTCGGCACTGCTTCGGATGTACGTCGGACTGACGCCAGAGCATCGCCGCGCGAACGTCGACCCATGGCTTACGCAACCGACGTGTGGACTAGAAAATACAACTCTTGCGCGCCGCGCGAGATCTCCAGGATTTCTCCTTCTGAGGAGGTCTCTTGTCGTTTCTTCGCCCACCTGTTTCTCGCCCTCCTTGTCCTCGAGCCCCTCCTCGTCCTCGTGCTCCCCCTCTTGCTCATCCTCCTCGTCCTCCTTGCCCTCCTCCACCTCCTCCTCACCCGTCCTCCGCTGCTCCTGGGCGTCCCGCTCGCCATGCCGAGAAACCGTGGCTCTGTCTTCGGAGAACGCTCGGAAAACTTATCGGAAGGCCCGAGGCCTTGCTGAGACGGGCCGCCTCGGCAGCCCCCCCTAAGCTCGCCGCCGACGTTGTCTCAACTCGCCCTCATCTGATCATCATTGGGAAAGTGGTAGGGGGGCGCTGAGCGAACGGGGCAGGGCCACGACAAGACGGGGCGTGGCAAGCGGCGCATGCACCTCCAAAACAACCCTCCTCTTCCTCCTCCTCCTCCTCCTCCTCCTCCTCCTCCTCCTCCTCCTCCTCCTCCTCCTCCTCCTCCTCCCTCCTCCTCCTCCTCCTCCTCCTCCTCCTCCCTCCTCCTCCTCCTCCTCCTCCTCCTCCTCCTCCTCCTCCTCCTCCTCCTCCTCCTCCTCCTCCTCGTCCTCCTCCTCCTCCTCCTCCTCCTCCTCCTCCTCGTCCTCCTCTTCCTCCTCCTCCTCCTCCTCCTCCCTCCTCCTCCTCCTCCTCCTCCCCTCCTCCTCCTCCTCCTCCTCCTCGTCCCTCCCCCTCCTCCTCCTCCTCCTCTTCCTCCTTCCTCCTCTCCTCCTTTTCCTCCTCCTCCTCCTCCTCCTCCTCCTCCTCCTCCACCTACCCGTCCCCGTCCTCCTGCTCTCCCACTCCTGCTCCTGCTGATGCTCCTCCTCCTCCTCCTCCTCCTCCTGCTCCTCCTGCGCACCACCTGGCGGCCAACAGAGTCTGTCAGCCACCAGCCAAAAAAAGACAATGCGTGGCCAGAGGTGCACTTTGCAACCACCACTGGCCACGCGACTCGCGCATGGCCAGAATTCCGATGCACGAGCAGGCACACCTCTCAAAGGCGCACCTGCGAATCCACTCGATGCACCTCGGGATTGAGCCTTTGACGAGGCGACGCAAGGTTTTCCTGCCAAGATCCGTCGCATGTGGAGGACAGGGCAAGCCGAGAGATGCGACGCGAACAGCAGCAAAGTTCGCGCAGCACAAACAGCCCACACGACAGGACCGTCGTGGAGCGAGATCCGGACTAAAGAGCGCTGGCGCCCCCTGCTCCTATGGCGCGCTGCGCGGCCAGCACGCGAGACACGACGTCGGAGGGGGCAGGGTCGCGCACAAGAATGAGCTGCGTCTGCGGCGGCTTTCCTTTGAAGTGCTTGGGCGGACGCCCGCAGTCAGACAGGCCTTTCCCCAACCGACCCACCCAAGCGCCCCAGGACTTCACAACTTTGAGCCTCGCGCGCAGCTGCTGCCTGTCAGCAAGAGCAAGCCGAGAAGCACCAGCTGCAGCGCGAGCGACCTGATCGGCCAGCAGGCTGCCGAAACGGTGCCTGGGCGAGACCCTGCCCAGCTGAACGTCAGCAAGAGTGGAGCGCGACTTGATCTTGACCAGTTCAAGCGCACCCCATTCATCATAAAGCCGCCAGAACTCCCACCAGAGGTTCCCTCCAGACGAGACGCACGAGGTCGCGGAAACTCTGCCACGCACATGAAAACCTTCACACACGCACTGCGCGTCTGCGAAGACTCGAATCGGAGGCGCCGCGAATTTCAACACGTTGATCACTGCCAAGAGCTCGGCAGCGCTGACGCACTGCAAGGGGCCCAGAGCAGGCCCAAACACGCCTGCAACCACGAGCGGGCGGACGGGGTCGAGAGCGACACCCCCCAGCCAGCAGACGCCAGGGAGGCAAAGTCGGATTCAGACCGTGCTGTCAACGAAGATATCTCCTGAAAAAAAGGCCAGGGTCGCCGCGGCCCCAGGCGGCTTCCACCCCCGGGAGCGGCCGAGCCAAGGCCAGCATAGGCGCGAGGCACCTCTCCGCGAGGATCGCGGGAAGAGGCGAGCCGACAGCAGCATCGGCGAAGCGCGCTCGAAAAGGGGGGGGGGGGGTCGTCCAACTCCCCCAGCCACGAGCAGCTACAGCGACGGTGCAAGAGCGCACCTTCTTGACCAGGGCAGAGGAGGCAGCGAGGCGAGGTGGGGCATCCCGCGGCCCACCGGCGCTTCTGGGGCCACTGGCCCCCGACAGTGGTGGATCTAAGGTGCGCTCTCTGCACGGCTGGCATACCAGAGCATAGCAATGACTTGAGAGGCTGTAACAGAATCCCGCGCTCGAGCTCCGGCCCCTCGAGGCACCCAGCTGCTTACTGGAACTGACGCATCTCAATCGCACGATAAAGGAGGCCCTGGATCGTCACGGGGCAGTAGTCGCCGGGGTTGACGACGGCCCCGTCGGGTCAGATCCAGGCAGCGACTGAGGCGGCAGCAACGCCCACGCGCCTCAGGGAGGCCCACGGGGAACAGAAGGGGCTTTTGATGGAGGACCAGGGGCGGGCCAACCCAGACAAGTGAGCGCGGGCCTCACGGACGCCGAAATCGAGAACCTGAAGAGGCAACCAGATCCCTGAGAGGGCCTGCAGGTAGGACTTGACGGGCAACCAAGTTGCTCGAAAGACGGGGTCCAACTGGGCCACAGGGGAGAGGAAGAAGGCCAGACTGCGCGACTTACCATATTGCCGATGGCATTGCAATTTACCAGCCGAACCTCGAGGTGACTCTACCTCCTGCCCGCTAGTTCCCATGACCGAAGACCCATACAACACAGATGACTCAAGAGCACTCCGAGCCATGCGCCCGAGCACGCGGCGACGAGATTTAGAGCCCTTCAGGATGGACATACGCCGGCGCTTGAGGCGCATCGCCTTGACACGGCTGGCGGCCGCGGACTTGCCCCCAACGAGCCCAGAGGCAAAATCAACGCCTAAGTTGCGCTGAGACCAGACAGGCAGGGGTCGGAGGCTCTTTATCTTGGAACCAATAAGATTACGAACCGACGGCGCGTTCCCGAGCACTCGGGACTTGTCGGCAGCAAACTTGAGATCGATTGCCAGAAGCTCGCTGCGGCGCTTCTTGCCAGCAGCGACGACATCCGGCACAACACGCGACTCCGCGCCTAAACGCACGCGGCCTAAGTCGTCGACATTGATCGAAAGCTGCACCGTCGGGGCCGAGGCCCGCACGGCCTAGCGGACCTAACAGCACGAGTTGCAACATACGCGCGGCGAACGCACCTCCCGGCACAACGGTTTGCTCGACATCCAGCAAGGAACCAACCTCAGCAGCAACATCGAGCAGCCCAGGGGCCGCGTAGATCTGCACCAGGAGATGAAATTGCCACGTCGGGGAACCAGTGGCCTGGGCCTGGGCGGCCCTGATAAGATGGCAAGTGCTGGACCAACTCAAAGGCCTCGTTGAAATCAAGAAGCAACATCGCACAAATACGGTTCTTATAAGTCGAATGCCCCGACCAGGCAGCCCGGATCCAAACGCATTTGTTCCGAGGACTTCCCATGAGTGGACCAGAAAAAAAGACCGATAGCTACGGGTCTACCACTGGCGAATGAGAGGGCGTCCCAGGCGACATTAGACACGAGCCAACACCTGATGGACCCTGCAACCCGTTTACGGATGAAGACGAGGCGACCCCACGCGATAGGCCATTCCCTCTCGCGCCCAGTGCGCGAGATGATGCCACATAGAGCCTCCAACGCAGCAGGAGGCAGCAACAGCAGCGAGCGAGGGGGGCACCTGATCGAAGCCAGCGCCCGCGCCTCGCCTGAACAACCTGAGAGCCCGCACATGCCCAGCTCGGGAGGGCCAAATGGGGGCTCGCCAAAGGCAGGCCAAACCAAGGGGGCTTTCTCGGACCCAACGGACCACCAGTGTTTCCACTCGGCTTCAAGCGCATCGATCGACTCGGTCGAAGGACAAGGTCAGAGGACGGGGTGATCGAGGGAGTCAGGTTGCCAACCGATTGGGAGGGAGGAGAACGTGAAGAGTGCCTACATCCCCCCGACGAGCGTTTGCCAACCCACATTTTCCAACCCTTGCGCTTGGCCTTGGCAGCCTCGGCCTGCACGCGCTCGGCCCCCGCGTCGGCTAGGCTGGCCAGCGCCTGCGCCGAGAGCAGCGGCGCCGGATCCACCTGCCGCAGCACGGCCGCCCAAGCAGCGTAGGCCGCGCTGTCGGGCAGACGGTGGAAATCTGACAAGCGGCGGGCAGCGGACACGAGCTGCCGCCTGCGGGCACCCACAGGGCCACGGGCAAAGTCGGAGAGCAAGACGCTGACCTTGCGCCGCCAACGCGCCAGGGGGGAAAGCCTGGGGGGCCTCGGGCGCCCAAAGCACGGAGGCTTCTTAGAAGATATCTTGAGAGGCTTATCGCGCCCCAAACACTGGTCAGCTTGCTCCCCCGTAATCTGAAAAACGCAAAACCACTCGGCTTCCGCCGCTCGGAGAACTCAATCCACTCGGCCTGAAGAGGCGCAGAGGGGTCAGAGCGGAGGGCAACAACAGGACCCCACCGACCGTCAACAGGGGGCCCAACGCAGCCAATGGGGAGCTCCTGGGGAAACCTTCCGGGGACCGCGACGTAGCTCATGTCGCACACGGGCTCAACAATCGGAAACGTGAGCCGAACAGCGCAGTGAGGAAGATGGGGGCACTGTGGACGATTTCAGCCCTGGCCCCACCTGCGATAGCTCTAGACACGACAAAGTGATCGATGCACCGCATGGCTGGGCGACACGCGCCGCCGTCAGGCGCGATGACTTCCGCGTCCATCGCATCGACCCAGCCCGTCTTGACCAGGTCGGAGCGCGGGAGGCGCCAGTCGCCACCGACGACGAAGGGCGTGCCCGCGCACTTGAGCTGAGAGCCCTCACAGCACAGGATGTCCCAGTTCGGCTCATTCACCCCAACCGGATGCACCAGGTAGATGTTGACAACAAGGAAGCCACCGCGAACCATGCCACCGACATGATGAAGGCTCGCACGAGCAGGCTGCAGAACGTGAGGCAGCGTGTCTTGGGAGCCCAAGCGGATACGCTTCGGGGCGGCGGCGAGGAGGCCCCCCGCAGGGTTGCCGAGCGCCGGCAGCGCAGCCGTGAGAGAGGCAGACCAGCCGATGCCACGAAGTCGGGCCTCAGTCGACTCAGCCGAGGTCGCGAGAATTCTGGCCTCTTGCACCAGCAACACGTCAGCGGCAATGCGCTCACTCAGATAGGCATCGAGGCTGACCTGGCCTCCAACATTGTCCGTTATAATCGACCAGACCTGGTCGCGCCGCGAGCCAGGAGCAAGGCGCTCCTGGATCCGAGGCCGAGCTCGGGCTGAAGGGTGCGATGCGAAACTTCTTTTGGGCGGCATCATTGATGCCGCCCATGAAATTATCGGCGCGATTGCGCGAGATGCCGTGCTTCGTGAGGAAGGCGCCCCAGGCCTTATCCGTCGTGAGCTGCTCAAGGAAAAATTTAAAACCCGCGCGGCAGGCGGATCGCCAACGCCGGCGGCCGACCCCTTCCCGCCCCACCCCCGCCCCAACGCCGAGCCCTTCCCCCCGCTGGAGAGCGAGGCAGCAGGCAAGCCGCTAGCGGCAAAGGGGGACTCAGCAGGCGGGCCTCCGAACACAGCAAGTGCGGCAGCGTTAACGTCACGTACATCCGCAGAAGGGGCGGCGACGATGGTGGTACCAGGGGGAGCATCGGCCACGGCAGCTCCGTCGTCTCCGTCTTCGCCTCCTTCGGAATCGTAGCCATCAGATTCAGGATCTTCAGGTGCAAGCAAAGTGCCACGAGTCTCCAGCAACGAGCGCAGCGACTCCGCCAACGCGGGGTCGAGCGTCTGGAACTGCATGAGTAAGGGGAACGCGGGGTCGTCGGGAGACACCGCTTTGCCGTCGCGGGAAGCGGCGACACCACCAGAGGCGCACTGCGCCCAAGCCGCTGTGGCTTTAGCAGAGGCGACTCGCTCCTGCTCCCCCAGCGACTCCAAAGAAGAGCGGAGCTTGACCAGCTCCATAACCTTGCTCTGGAGGTCGGATTCGGCTTTGTTGATCTGCTTGGGCGTCTGGGAGATCTGACGCTTGAGATCATCCAGCGCTTCTTGGACATGCTTCTGCACAGCACGAGGATCAGCAGCAGCCAGTGCACGCTCCGCCACAATGCGAGCCCGCTGCGACGGAGATAGCAGGCCCTTGCACGCGACGAAGTCGTCGTTGGTCATGCGCACAAGCCTGGCCAAATGATCAGGCTCGAGCAGTTTGTGCTTCGGTGCCGGCTTGCCAAAAGACGTGCCGTTTGCCCAGTCTCCTTGGGCACCTCGAGGCTGAGAGACCGCAGGAGCAGCAGGGCGAGCAGTACCACACTTGTAGCAAGACTTCTTCCAAGAGAAACCCGTTTTGAAACCACACTTCTTTTTCGGGCAACACCACACCTCATTGCGAGCCCCTTCGCGCTCGCCCATGAATGTGATGCGTTCGTAGAATGGAAACCTGCTAGGCCAGGGAGGCTCGAGCAGGGATCGTGAGGGCGCCAAAGGAAAAAGCACCTTGAGAAATGGATTGCTTGAGCCAAAATGGTTACGGATCTCCTCCTCCTCCTCCTCCTCCTCCTCCTCCTCCTCCTCCTCCTCCTCCTCCTCCTCCTCCCCCTCCCTCGTCCTCCTCCTCCTCCTCCTCCTCCTCCTCCTCCTCCTCCTCCCCCTCCTCCTCCCCCTCCCAATCCTCCTGCTCCTCCCTCCTCCTCCTCCTCCTCCTCCTCCTCCTCCTCCTCCTCCTCCTCCTCCTCCTCCTCCTCCTCCTGCTCCTTCGAGGCCCCGCGCCCCGTGCGTGCGGGCGGGCCGTGAAGAGGAGCTCGCCCTCGAGGTGCTCGAAGTAGTTACACTGCCGCAGAAGGGGGCGCGCTCGGGACATGCGGAGACCCAAAGGTCGGCGGGCAGCGGGCGGGACCCTCAGGCCCGGGCGCTGCACAGAAGAACGTGACGGTCGGGCGTTCCGTCGATCTCGGCCTCTGGAGACCGCTCCCCGGCCCCGGGACCGTCGACAGAAAACGCCCCCGGGGGGGAGAGACTGGCCCAAGGGAAGTGGTCGGAATCCCCGGGGGCGACGTCACGAACGAAACGCAGCGCCGCAGGCGAGGGGGGCACGATCGGTTTGACCTGTTTGACTACCTACCAGACCACCCCAACCCAACCCGAAGACCCGAATTTGACCCGAATTTCGAGTTGGGGGGGGTACGGGCTCCATATGTCTTTTTCCAATGTTCCCCGACCCCCCCCCCCCACTGGAAATGGAAGGCAAATTGATGCCTTCGGGTTGGGTTGGGGTGGTTTGGTGAGCGGTTTTGCCCTGTTGGGCAACGGATGGCGGGAGCCGTGGCTCCGTGGCCGAGGCTCCGGACGGGTGAGCAGAGCGGCCGAGGGCCGAATGAGGCGAGGGAGGGCGGCAACGACGGGGGGGGAGAAGGGAGGAAGGGCCGAGAGAAAGCGAGAAAGTGGGACAGAGGAATATAAGCATAACATAAACAACACAACTATACTATCTATATAAATATATAAATAATATGGACATTATACACACGTGTGTGAATGCGTATACGTGTGTAAGATACAAGAAGACGTGTGATACACACGAAGAAAGGAGGGCAGCACCCGCGCTTGGGCACAAAAACCAGAACTGTGTGCAACCTCTGGGATGCAGCCCACGAGGGTGGGACCACCACCAGGGACACTACAGCAAGGGGACCTACATACAGCAACACACATGCATATGATAGGGGGGCGGCATTGTCTGACCGCATGCAGAGGAATCCTTCGGAAGCCCATCATACCTACTCCCCCGCAATCCACTCAGGGTGAGAGACAGAGAAGGGTGAGCAAGAAGTGAGTGTGTGCGTGCTCATCCCCAGTGTCCGTCCCCAGCGTCCATCCAAAATATCCATCCCAAGTGTCTATCCCCATCGTCAATCCCCAGTGTCCATCCCCAGCGTCCATTTCCAATGTCCGTTCAATTCACCCCGAATTCCCATCCTGGAAGTGGACTATCCTGAGTCACGAACGTACGGCCAGGAAAAAGACAGCCCCGTTCGGGTGAAACCCCCATCCATTATGGCCTGAAAGCAAGCGGTATGAAGGTTGTCGCATCACCTGCCTAAGCAATACTTGGGGCTCCTCTGACAATCCTAACAAAGCCTTCGGACATCCTGAAAACTACGTAGTCCTCAAGACCGCCAGCGCGCCCATCTACCGCACACAGAACTGCGACAGATTGCATACGATTGTTGAACAAACCTCAAAGGGAGCGCCACGCACTCTCAGAGCGCTCCGGGCACGCAAGGGAAAACGCTCTCAGAGCGCGCTGCGGCCTTCTCAGAGAGCTCTGGCACGCTCTGAGAGAGTCCCCGAGCGCGCTGGAATGGATTTCTCGTCCTGGCCCCGTGCGGTCGTGCCCCTCCCGCCGCCTTCAGTATGGAGAGCAGCACCCGCGGCTTGGACGTGGGCTCCGCCATCCCTGCCCGGAGCCCGCGCCGGAGCTCGCTCGGCCCGGCAGGGAGAGGGGGGGGGGCCCCCGGCATCGAAGACGGGCAGGGGCGGGGCGAGGCAGGGTCGGACTCTGATGGGCGTGTTTTCCACCACCACCACCACCACCACCATAAGTTGGAGGGGAGGGGTCCTCCTCCTCTTCTTCCTCCTCCTCCTCCTCCTCTTCCTCCTCCTCCTCCTCCTCCTCCTCCTCTTGTCCTCCTCCTCCTCTTCCTCCTCCTTCCCCCGTCCGACTCATGGTGGTGATGGAAAACACGCCCATCAGGTTCGGTCGGGGGCGAGGGAGGGCAAAGCAGGGGGGGGAGAACAAGCTGGAATCGAGACGCTGGGAAAAAAAATAACGCGTTGGGCCCAGGAGTGGCTCGGGCTCTCGGGCCTCCTCCTCCTCCTCCTCCCTTCTCCTCCTCCTCCTCCTCCTCCTCCTCCTCCTCCTCCTCCTCCTCGTCGTCCTCCTCGTCCTCCTCCTCCTCCTCCTCCTCCTCTTCCTCCTCAGTGGCCAAGTTCTTAGCCAGGCTGTCGGCCCCAAGTGGCAGCAGGCGCCGCGCCACGGACAGCTGCGGCGGGCCAAGCGACGGGGGCCGACGCCAGCCCTCACGGCGGACACGGAGCCGCCCCCCGATGCCCACTTGCCCGTGCCGTCCCCCACGGGCTTCAGGTGCGCCAGGTGCTTCCGCGTCGCTCGGCAACGGGACGCCTTCATCCCAGCCGTGTGCGCCCCTGGAGGGGCCACCGCGTCTGGCACGTGGGCCAGCTCGTTTTCTGCGCCCGCTGTGGTGCGCACTCCAGCGAGAATGCGCAGCTCCTGGCGCTCCCTTGCCACGGTGGAGTGCCCCCCAAGACGCGCACTCGTTTAGACCGTCTCTGGGAGGGCCTGCACCCTCGTACTGGGCAGCCGCTGCTGTCGTCTGTGCAGGGACAGCTGA
The DNA here is from genome assembly GCA_963575745.1 of Prorocentrum cordatum. Lineage (NCBI taxonomy): Eukaryota > Dinophyceae > Prorocentrales > Prorocentraceae > Prorocentrum > Prorocentrum cordatum. The sequence continues at coordinate 657,570 of CAUYUJ010019782.1, forward strand.
GGCCTCGCACATTCGGCGAATATGTCCTCGACGCCACCTACGGGGGCCTGGTCGTGGTCGAGGACGATTGCGCTAAGTTGGGCTAGCCTCCTGTCCCTTCCTCGTGCGGCACCCCTTTGAGGGATGTGCCCGAGGCTTTACTTGTCAGGCTCTCGCCTGAGTCTGTCTGCGAAGCCAGCCCCGCTTGCACGCTTTCAGCCGTGCCTGGATAAATACTCCTCCTCCTCCTCCTCCTCCTCCTCCTCCTCCTCCTCCTCCTTATCGTCCTCCTCCTCCTCCTCCTCCTCCTCCTCCTCCTCCTCCTCCTCCTCCTCCCTTCCTGCCGTGAGACCTGCTCGTGGCCTGGGCCCACCGTGGCCAGAAAAAAAGCCCCGCCCCTTCCCCTGTGGTGCGTTCCTCGTGGTAGCACGACGACGGAGGGCGCGCTCGAGCAACAGTGCTGCTGACGTCTCTGTCCGCCGACGCGCCTCATGGCGGCCCTGGGAGGACCCCAAGGAGGACCTCATCGGGCTGTGCACAGGCGGAAGAGGGGAGCGCGTATGTTGCAGGAGGAGGGGCACGACAGAGCAGACCAAAGACGCGCAGACGATGCTGCCATACACCCTCCCGTCCCAAGTCCCCTCCTCACATGCCCCTGCAAGTCCTCACTACAATAATCGCCCCCCATGAAGGACCAACACGATTGGGCCTGCCGGTTTGGCAAGGGCCCCGCTTTGAGCAGGTATTGCCTTGCATCTTCTGCCAGACCTATGACATCAACACATCCTTCAAGAAGAATATGAGACCCTCCGCTGGCTAAAACATACATACCATTCTAGGGTACCCCCGAGGATGCACAAGAACATCCAACAAACACGAATAATATTACGGTACCCTCCCCGACCGATCTGATACTTCGGTCCGACCGCAATCAGGAACGCGAGAAACAAACATCGAATTCAAACAGGTGTTCGACCAGATTCCTCTTTGCCAAAAAGGACGCACCCCCCCAGTCCGTGTGAGTCTTGCACAAACGTATAGCTGCTGCCACACACGCCGAGTCTGAGTAAGTTTGTCAAGTGACAACTCCATTCTTACAAAGGACCACTATCGATTCGTGCATCGCCACGTGCGCTGAAGGTCGGGACCTTCATGCATAACGAAGCCACCAGCAAGAATTAAATGTTGGAAGAACATCAGCCCTGCTAGACGATGTATTCGAAAACGAGTGCGCGCGGTGCTGATGCGAGAGCTCAAGTTTGAGAACGACCGGCGGGTATATATAAGTTGAATATGTTGCAAGAGATTGAAACGAAGGATCGCGACGCCGAGTCGAGAGCTCCGCTAGGAAAAGGGGCCGCCCTCCATCCGCCACCCTGATGCAAATGATTGGAACACATGCGCGCGGCGATAACGAGCGCACCATTCTGAACGAACCGCTTTCCATCCCTCAAGGATGAATGTGCGCGGCAATGATGCGAGGACCACAATTTGAACACGCCCCCCCCCCCGCATCCGTGAATGTGTTGCAAACATGTAAGACGATTGCGCGCGGCGCTAAGGCGAGAGCACCACTTCGAAAACGGCCCGACGCCCATCCATGGAACTGCTGCAACAATTTGAAATGAATGCGATCGGCGCTGAAGGGATACCCACGTCTTGAAAACGAACCGCCTTCCATCCGAGAAACTCCGACAACAATTGAAACGAATGCGTGCGGGCCGAAGGCAAGAGCCACCTTTTGGAACGACCCCCTCTCATCTGTGAGGCTGTTGCAAACGTCTTGAAACGAATGTGCTCGGCGCTAATGCAAAAAAAAAAAAAAAAAAAAAAAATTTTGAAAATCCACCCGCCCTCCATCATTCAAGTGGTTGCTAACCTTGAAGACGAATGTACGCGTCGCTGCGGCGAGAGCCACATTTTGGAAACGATCCCCCTCCGTCCGTGAAGCGGTTGCAAGCCTTTTACGATGAACGTGCGCGGCGCTAAAGCGAGAGCCACATTTTGACGCCTTCCCCTCTCCATCAGCAGAAGTGTTGCAAAGCCGTCCAGCCTTTTAGGGCACGAGTTGTTTAGCGGGTGCCGTCGTCCAACCTCCCGTCTTCCCCTCTCGGCAAGGGGTTTACATCACTGCTCCGTATTTGGATTCCCAAGGACTGGCGACAAACCCAGGACCATACGGGCACCCCCCTCGGCCAACCCTGCCAAACAAACAACGCAAACATACCCACTGCGGCAACAAGATCCTAGGGCTCCCTACTCCGCGCTTCGCGCTCCGCGAAGCGCGAGAGCGCGAATGACTTCGCGCTCTCGCGCCGCCCCCCCCCCCCCCCCAAGGGAAGAGAGGCGGAAGAGGAGGGGGGGGAGAAGGAACGAGGGGACCGCGAAGCGCGAACAGCTTCGCGCCCTCGCGGGAGCCCCTGAAGACCTGCTGGGCGCCCGAGTTGTCCGGGGTAACTCGGGTCCGGGGTAACTCGGGCTCGGATTCCCGAAAAAGGAACCCCCTGCTCCTCCCCTCCTCCTCCTCCTCCTCCTCATCCTCCTCCTCCCTCCTCCTCCTCTCCTCCTCCTCCTCCCACCTCCTCCTCCTCCTCCTCCTCCTCCTCCTCCTCCTCCTCCTCCTCCTCCTCCTCCTTCTCTTCCTCCTGCTCCTCCTCCCTCCGAGGTAGCCCTGACCCGAGTCACCCCTGATGACTCGGGGCTCTGCAGACCTGGCCCGTGCGCGGGCGCCCCGCGAGCCCCCTCTGCACGCGGCCGCTGCGACTCGCGGTGTGCCGGCGCCCTGCCTCGGCCTCTGCCGGGGCGCTGCCAGCTGCTGCACACCTCCTCCTCCTCCTCCTCCTCCTCCTCCTCCTCCTCCTCCTCCTCCTCCTCCTCCTCCTCCTCCTCCTCCTCCTCCTCCTCCCTCCTCCTCCTCTTCCCTCATCCTCCTCCTCCTCCTCCTCCTCCTCCTGGCCATCGCTCGGGCGTCCATTCCCTGTGTTTTTTTTGTTTTTCGTGTGTGTGTGTGGTTTTTTTCGCCACATGATCCAGGATGCTCCTCGATGGCCCTCGCCGAAAGAGAAAGGCACACGTCCGAGCGATGCCAAGCCTCGGCGGCAGGGTCTGCACCGAATGCGCGGGCGCCGCACGATCGCGTGGCACGAGGGCTCCCAGCGTCGCGCCCTCGCGCTCTCGCGAAGCGCGAAGCGCGACTACCTGTAAGTCGGGCGCGTCCCCTTACAAGGGGATTTTCGACGAAAAATAAAAGATACCTCAAAAATATCCCCAAAAAGTCAAAAATACTCGAAAAATAGTGCCCGGACAATTTTTTTATAGCATTTTTGGACTATTTTGGGGGTATTTTTTATTTTTCGTCGAAAATCCCCCTGTAGGGGGACACGCCCGACGTAAGACTAACTTCGCGCTCTCGCGCCGCCTCCCAGGAGAGAAGAGGAGGATGAGGAGTCATCCGAGCCGAACCGCGAAGCGCGAATAACTTCGCGCCCTCGAGGGCGCCCTTGTTGCATCGGCTGTTGACTAGGACGGCGGCGGTGCCCTCCACATGCCCGCTCTGAGCAAGCCCGCCATCCCTGTCAACACGCAGTGCAAAGTACACTGCGTGACGAGAGCTGGTTCATGCGGGGGCGCCCCGCGATGGCTCTGCACGGGTGGTCGACAGACGGGGGCGGCGTGGAAGTGCCCGCACACCGTCGTGCTGCCGAAAAAAAGAGGAGCGAAGCCCTTGTTTTGCCAAGTCGAGCCATCAAGTCGAAAGAAACGGCCGAACCATTTGCTTGATGCTGTCCATCGTCGCTGCCCTTCATTTGAGACAGTGTCTGCCCCCTCTGCCGAGGCCAAAGGGCTGGGGAGGGGCACGGGCTAAAAAAAACAGAAGCGCAAACAGCGAACGCTCAGCCCAGTAACGAACACCAGGGAAAGCTCGAGACAACCCTCGACGGCCCCCTTGCCGATCGCAGAGTCAACGCCGTAATGTTCCCGGGGCCGAAGGGTAGACCGAGGGTCCAGGTAGCTAACTCGAGCTCTGGCCCCGCCTACTCCCACCCTCCCTGCCACAACATTAGAATCCATTGGGGAACAACGCTGCCGATGTCGATGTCGCCTTTATGCGATTCGGCGTACGCGCCATGCGCCGCGCCCGCGCTGGAACGCTTCCGACCAGGATGCGCACGGACCAACAACCGCATCTCGCGGGCCGTTGTCAGAAAGGGGCTCTCGCCTTAGCACCGTGCACATTCGCCTCAAACGATCCCATCACCTGAGCTTCGTGCCCAATTCCTCTGGGCAGATCCTATGTTTTTGACGAGGCTGGATGGCAATTCCTTGTCAAAGCGGGACTCTGTCTCGCTTGGGCTGTCTCAAGACCATAACCGAAAGTGCACAGTTGCTCAAGAATGCCCGAATGGAGAGCGGCTCGTTTTCAAACCGGGGCAATCGCTGGGCACTTCTTCGAACTCTGCGGAAATCACGAGTCGCATTCCTAGCAGACAGATGCAGGGCTGCTCTTTTTCGAAAGAGAACACACGCCTCAATGGCAGACCCAGTGGTCGCTCGTCTTTGAGCGGGGCGCTTCACGCAGTGATCAGGAATGCTTGCAGGGGCTTATGAAGCAGGGGCTTGGGACGGGAGGGCCTCTTGCAGCATCACTGGTGCATCCTAGGTTTACCCGAATCCTCCTCCTACTCCCCCTCCCCCTCACCCCTCCTCCCTCCTCCTCTTCCTCCTCGCCCTCCTCCTTCTCATCCATCCTCCGTTCTCCATTCTCCAAAATTTTCGTCCTCGATCCTCCGTGCTCCTCCTCCTGCACCACCCTCCACTCCCACTCCTCCTCCCTCCTGCCTCCTCCTGCTCCCCTTCCGTCCCCATCCTCGCTCCATCCACAGTCCACCATCCTCCCCCTCCCCCTCACGCCGAACCCCTCCGGGAGGGCTCCGAAAGCTCTCAACATCAGCTCGCGATGCCAGCGCGGCCATGCAGGGGAAAATAACACGCCAGCGGCGCGAGAACTCACAACACGAGCCATCGCTCCCTCTCCCCATGAGATCCGACGTTGGGACAAAAAATGCACCGCCGTGGAGGACAACGACCACAGCGCTAAGCCCCATCCTTCCTCCTTCCTCCTTCTCCTCCTCCGTTCTTTCTCCTCCTCCTCCTCCTCCTCCTCCTCCTCCTCTTCCTCCTCCTCCTCCTCCTGGCGGACCTCCTATTCCATCTCCGTCCTGCAGCAACCATCGAGCCCGACCGCTCCGTGAGGCCCCCAGGCCCAAAAAGAGCATGGCGAGCAAAACACACAGGAGTGAGACAACAAAGTTCTGGGCACGGAGGGCCTTAGGCTTCTAATAATAGGCTCGCGGTGCGTCCGGCTCAGAGGGGTCCGCGGGGAGGGGTGCAGTATAGGTCGGCGGCGAGCGAAGGAAGTCCTTCTCAGAATAGGGGGCCACATGCGAACCCTACCCCTACCCCCAAGATTTGTGAGGGTGAGGGTCGGGGTTCACTTCGTTCGGGAGCTCCCGAGCGAAGTGAACCCCACCCTCCCCCTCAGAAACCGTGGGGGGTAGGGTAGGATTCGCATGTGGCCCCCTACAGAAGGCGGCGGGACTTCGACGAAGCACTCGCGCCGTCTGAGAATTTCTCCGTGTCCACGGGTTCGAAAACTTCTCAGAAGACTGGGCGGCTTCCGAGCCTTCTGAGCAGGCCCGCCCTCTTCTCGTTTCCCACCCGGGCTGGACACCGAGTAGTCCTTGCACTAGCTGGTGCCTGGGTGCAGTAGCTTGCGCGCTGGATGAGATAGTTGCGCGTAGATGCACTCGAGCAGCATTCTGCACACGCAACGGCTGCCGCCCGTGCAGTAGCCCGTGCCGCCCCGCAACATCTGCGTGCAAGCGCAAACCAGAATACGGAACAAGGGAAGCACTGCACAGACCCACCACCACTCCAACTCAGATCCCCGACCCAAGCCTGCGCAGTGGACCTGCACCTGGGGCCCTCCCGAGCCCCACGCGGCCCTCGTGTCAGCGCCTCGACTCTATGACTCTATCGCTGCCCCTTCGATCGGCGCTGCCCTCCCTCTGGCAGCTCGGACACGCGTCGCAAGTCTGCCAGCACGCCTGGGCTCCGGTGCCCGAGGCCGCCGGCGCACTCCTCGGGACGAAGACCGTCTACGCCTCAGGCCTCCTCCCGCGCACATCCTCCGCGGCCGCACTCCTGTGAGCAGGGACCGACCGTCCCGGCATTCCGAGGGGCCTACCACGAAGTTTCCGTAGAACCCAGAAATGTTCGAATGACAAAAACAAGTTCGTAGAACAGTAGCCCCGCGTATTTGAACGAGACAGTCTCAGCCAGGAATGCTCTGAGAACACTTCGCGCAGACCGCAAAAGGTTCTCCGGCAAGCCAGCACGCTTCGCCACTGCCTGACTGCCCTTCCCCCAGTCGCCCTTCCTTTGCGTGTGCCCTCAGCCCGGCGCGGCCCGCCGGATTGTTTCACAAGCGTTGACCTACGCCCTCGCTGCGGACCAAAGCAGTGCATCGCTGGAGAGCGTTGTCCCTGCTTCGCGACAGCGAAGGTTGCCGGCCCTGGCCTCCCTACTCCCCGCCCCACAGGTAACATCACGATCCGTGCTGAACTCCGAGCTGTCTCTGGCTACCCTCATGAAGCGATCAAGAGCCACCCCTGGGTGCTCGTTGGCACCGAAACGAGAATGAATAACCCGTCGGGGCGGATTCGGCGGAGCGATATCTTGTAGCACCGAACCAAGCCGCAACACATAAATAATCATTGCCCCCCCGGTCGACCGCAAGTACTGCCGCGCAGAAGCGGAAACCACGGTGTGCTAACATCCCTGAAGCCGAACGAGGACACAGCAGAACTCTGCAACAAGGACGGGCACCAAGGACCACGCGACAGGATAGCTCCAGGGGCCAGCGGGCGCCAGAGGAGTGCTAAGCAACGGCCAAGCGCCAGGGTGCCAGGCTGACGCTTGAGGCCATTCCTAAAACATTCCCAGGCGGCGCCGGCGCGAAACGTGACGTCACCAGCCTCCTCCCCCTCCCTCTCCCCCCCGGCGTAACGCAGCCATCGCCCGGCAGTGCCAAGAAATGGCCCTCCTGCCCCCGACCAGGCCCCCCTCCCGCCACCGCGCCGCGGCGCAGCCGCACCTGTAGAGGAACAGAACACGGCATGAGCAAGATCCGTTGGAGCTCCGCGCGGGTTTCCTGGGTCTCGCCATCGCTCGGACGTCCACTCCGAGTGCATTTGTCGATTTCGTGCGCGTATGTTGGAGGCCTGGAGATGGGCACCAACACCAAGACAAGGGGGCTGCCTCCACAGGGGGGAGATGATCCTAGATTTCGATGTTGGTGGTAATACTTCGGCCACCTTGGAAGCCAAAATACTACCACCATCACCGAGATCGGGATCTTTCTTCCCTCGGTGGAGGAACAGCGCCGATATTGGTGGTGGTGTCAATCTCTAGGCCTGCGAACATTGTTCGCAAGATGATCCGAGATGCTCCTCGATCGCACCCGCCGGGGAACAAAAACTACACACACGCCCGAGCGATGCTGATAGGGGTCGGCGCCGGAGTCCCCCCTCCCTGGCGCGCTCCGCGCGCCAGGAGCGGCGCCAGAAGGGCGCCGCCAGGGGGCCCCAGGCTCGGGTCGGGCGAAAAGGGGGGATAGCAAACGGGGGGGGGGAGAATCAGCTCGCGTAGCTGATTTTTCCGGCGCCTCCCAGCGCCGGGGGCGGCTATGTATCGAGGAATGCGCCCCTCGGTGGGGCCGAAACCAGCTACATGCAGCAGATTTCGTACCCCCCCCTTTCCCAATCCCCCCCTTTCGTCCGGCCCGAAAGGCGCACGACCTCCGCACTCCGCGCGGAACGCCACGACTCTGCGTGTGCATGCCGCGCTCTTAACCAGCCTCGAACTTATCCCTATCCTTATCCCTAAGATGGGCGAGCAAAAAGCGAGGACGATCTCAGGGATAGGCCCTCAGAAACCGAGGGAACCCTTGAGATCGGCATCGAGGTGAGGCGATGTCAAAGACAGGGATAGGGATGTGTTTCAAACTGGTAAGGTCTTGCTCTTCGCGCACCCCGGCGGCGCCAGCGCGCCGCGGCGCCAGCGCCGCGGGCGGCCCCGCGGCGCCACGGCGCACGCGCCGCGCGGCGCCCGCGGCGCGCGCCCCGCCCGCGGCGCTCCGCGGCGGCGCGCGCGGCGGGCGCGGGCGCGGCGGCCGGGCGCGGGCGCGGCGGCGGCCTCGGGCCGAGGCGGCCGCGGGGCCGAGCCGCGGCCTCGGGGGAGGCCGACCAGCCATGACGGGGGGAGCTGCGGTCCTTACCCCCCTTTGGGGGGAACCCATCGCATCGACGATGTCTCGAGGGGGGTGTCGAAATCGATGGGGCCCCCCAGGGGGGGTGAGGACCACAGCTCCCCCAGCTGTGGCTGGCCTCGGGGAAGGGTGCGGAGGCGCCCGCGCGCGGGGCGCGGCAGGCAGAGGGCCCGGGAGCCGGCGGCAGGGCTCGAGAGGAGCGGTGCTTTCCGTCTTCGTGTTGTTTTCGTCATCTGTCTCCGTGCCACATTTGCTAGGACGAGAAGAATCTACTGACACAGCGCGCTATGGATACGTTCCGGAGATTCCGGGATTTCTAACAGCCTGCGCGCGGGGGACACTTTGCGTCGAGTGTTGTCTACTCTGGCTGGCGCCGCTGGTCGGTCACCCATTCGCTATCGAGCGGTCGCCCGTAAGGGGCTATTTGGCACTTGATTTCGTTTTGCAGCAACTTGCTGCAAAACGAAAATCGAAACGAAAACGGTCCACGAAATTTTGGACGCCCGACATGGGTACGGAAAGAATGGGTACAATGCACAACAGCAAATGTTGTCCCGAACCAACAGCGGCCGCTGTTGAGCAGGCGGCCTTCTGTCTCGAATGGACACAGGCCGCGGCGGCGCGGACAGCGAGTCCTGCTCAGAATGAACAGGAAATGCTGTTGTGCATCGTACCCTTTCTTTCCGTACCCATTTCGGGCGTCCAAAAATACGAAGTCAAAACGAAAACAGTCCACGAAATTGCCAAAACACCGTTTAGCTCTACCCCTACCCCCCACGGTTTCCGAGGGGGAGGGTGGGGTCCACTTCGCTCGGGAGCTCCTCAACGAAGCGAACCCCACCCTCCCCCCAGAAATCGTGGGGGGTAGGGGCAGGGCTCGCATGTGGCCCCCGAATTTGCTGCAAAACGAAAACGAAGTCAAAACGAAGTCAAAACGAAGTCAAAACGTACATGTGCTGCAAAACGCAGTCAAGACGAAAGCGGCCCACGAACTTGCCAAAGCACCGTGTGGCTCGAGCCCCCGGCCGGGCGGCGGGCCCGGGGGAGCCCTGGCGCCGACGCCGCTCCGCGCGCGCACGCGGGGAGCGCCCACTGCGGGGGACTCGGCGGCGGGGCCGCAGCCCCTCGCGGGGACCGCGTGCCGGGCCATCGCCGTCGAGGACCGTCAGTGGGCCCCATGCGAGCCCTACCCCTACAGCCCACGCTGTCTGAGGGGGGAGGGTGGGGTTCACTTCGCTCGGGAGCTCTCGAACGAAGTGAACCCCACCCTCCCCCCCAGAAAGCGTGGGGGGCAGGGGTAAGGTTCGCATGTGGACCCCAAACCGTGCGGGCGCCGCTTCGCAGTTATCACCCGTGGTTTCTGGATCCCAGAGGAGAGCTTCGTATGTCAGAAGTGGCGGGCCCGGGGGGGGGAAGGGAGAGGGGGCGGGCTTCAGAAGGAAGGCTCGGCAGTCACCCAGCCTTCTGAGAGGTCTGCGGAGCCTGCCTCGAAGACACAACACACTTCTCGGGATGCGCGAGAGCTTCTGAGAAGCCCCGCCGCCTTCTGAGAAGGCCTTCTCCTTATCACTCCCCCCCTCGCTCGCCGCCGAAAGAATGCCCCTAGACGACCTATAAGGCCCCCCAAGAGAGGCCAACAGGACCCACAAGGGCCCACACGAGGGCTCGCAAGCGCCGTCTTCGCCGTCGCCGTCATCGTCCCCCTTCAGGGTCGGCGGCACCGACCGTAAGGCCTTCGCAATCTGGACGCCCAGATCAGGTACGGCAAACATCGGCACGATGCCCAACGGCAGATGATGGAACTCCCAAGAGCCCACAAGAGGAGCGACGGTTGCGCAGATGGCAGCGCCCAGGGAGGAAGATGTCTGGTTTGGGCCCCTTTAGGGCGCCGCTCCGCTGGACCTTTCAAGAGCCCATGAGAGGGGCGACGGTTGCGCAGCTGATAGCCCCCAAGGAGATGAGGCCTAGTTGTGGTCCCGGTAGCCCCGCACTCAGGTGGACCTCCCAAGAGCACACGAAGGTGGCAAAAGCGAGGTTGATAACCACCAGGAAGGCGAGATGGGGAACATCCAAGAGGCAGGTAGACAGGAGGTAGGAGGCGGGACAGGGAAGCAGCGAGGAAGGAGAAAGAGAGGCGACAAGAGGATGGAAGGAGGCGAACGAGGCTACAATGCTGATCAAAAAGAATGCGTACCCAACACAGGAGGGTTGGGGAACAAACTCTCGCGGACGACAAGCTGGTCCCTGGAAAAGCGCCGAGAATTCCAAGGGCCGCGCATAAAAAAGGGGAGGCACCTTTGAATACGGAGGCGACCTGCCTCCGCAGAGACACGTGAGAACAAAAAGGACGTGGAGAAAGGAAGGGAAAGGGAAAAGGTGGAAGCGAGGGGGACGAAAGATTGTAAGGGGAGGTAGAGCGGGACGGGCCAGGAAGAGCAGGGAACGCACTGGTTCGGAGGCGAAGGACCTCTTCGGCCACGGCGGGAGGGAGTGTTGCCTGGTATGCCTCGACGCCAACTGAGACAGGATGCTATTCTGACAGGACGCGCTGTGCACGAACGAAACAACACTGCTGACGTGCATCGTAAATTCTTTCGATGGCGCGGGCTGGTCTTAAGAATGTCGAGCAAGCAGGTCGCAAAAATACCGCACACGCGTCGCATACGCAAACGTCGACCAGACATGCACAGCCCAATTGGCGCCCAAGACAAGCCCAAGACCTGCTGGCGACACCTCCAGTCCAGGACGCCCACAGATTTCCCAGCAAACGGTGGCCCCGAATCCCCACCGACTCACAGCACGGTGTGGTCACCACACCGTTTGGGGGCCCTCCGCAGGAGATCACCGAGGGTACCCTCCCCCAGAATGCACCGGAGCATCCAACGGGCACGAAGAACAGGAGGGCGCCCTCCCCGAGCCGACCTCGATCGTATGCCTCGGTCCGACTGTACTCGATGGGGCCGACGTGGCTTTCGGGCCATGACTCGGCGCTCCGGCGGCCGCTCGGGGCGATTCTGGCACCCCCAGAACGCCCTCGACGAGGCGCGACTGATGGAAGCCCCCCCGAGCTCCGACACTGTCCAAGCACCTGCGATCCTTCGGCCCCATCTGCTTCGAGGGCACCCTGCCCGAACCGACCTCAATCTTATACCTCGGCCCGACCGTATCTTAGCGGCGAGCGATGGGGGAAGTGAGAAGGAGACGGCCCTCTCAGAAGGCGGCGGGACTTCTCAGAAGCCCTCGCGCCTTCGGGGAGGTTGCTTGTGTCTTCGGGGAAGGCTCAGAAAACTTCTCAAAGGCTTGGGGACTTCCGAACCTTCTGAGAAGGCCCATCCCTTCTCATTTCCCTCCCTCGCTCGCCACCGAGGATGGCATGCGTAAGGCATGCTAAAAGGAGCCTCACGCATTCCGACGGCCTATTCTCCTGGAACGCGTAAAAAAATAGCTTGGTTCGAGCGATTCCCACCGAGACAGTCGGCGTTCGTTCCTGACGGTGCGTGCGCGTACTGGAAGGATGTGCTTGGGGCCCATCGGTCTCGGCCAGCGCGGCGGCCGGGCCAGGTCGCAAGTTGATGTGTGCCGAAAGTCTAACGAACCCCAGGGCCCCTGACGAAAGAAACCGAAACAAGTCCCTGGAGCGACAAACCAGACCCCACACTGCGTCTTGCGAGACCCCAGAACTTGTTCGGAGAGAATATGCAGCCTGTGGCAAGAGGAAGAGGAAAAGCAGCAGCTGCAGCACGAGGAGGAGGCGGACGACGAAGGAAGAGGAGGTGAAGCGGGCCTCTCCTTACTCCTGCTCCGGACGCCCCGTCCTCCTCTGCCGACGGGGCGCACATCGCTTTCTGTGAGACGCCGAAAGTGGTGGCCGGCGTATGCGAAAGCTTGTACTGGATAAAGTTCGGCTCGATCATGCACTTGCCTAGCATAAGAGTATGTTATGTTTTGTTGTGGAAGGGCCGGCGTGACGTCGAGACGCCTTTCACGTTCGGTACGTCTTCGAACCGGTCATTACTGCTACTGTTTGTTCATGTGGCCAGCCTGGGCTTGGCGCGCACGTCTCGTATGATAGGCCGCGAGTACTCGGTCTCTCCTTCCTCCTCATCCTCCTCCTCCTCCTCCTCCTTCCTCCTCCTCCTTCTTCCTCCTTGCTGGTCCTCCTCCTCCTCCTCCTCCTCCTCCCCCCTCCTCCTCCCCTCCTCCTCCTCCTCCTCCTCCTCCTCCTCCTCCTCCTCCTCCTCCTCCTCCCCTCCTCCTCTCCTCTCCTCCTCTCCTCCTCCCCTCCTCCTCTCCTCCTCTCCTCCTCCTCCCTCCTCCTCCTCCTCCTCCTCCCCTCCTCCTCCTCCTCCTCCTCCTCCTCCTCCTCCTCCTCCTCCTCCTCCTCCTCCTCCTCCTCCTCCTCTCTCCTCCTCCCTCCTCCTCCTCCTCCCCTCCCTCTCCTCCTCTCCTCCTCCTCCTCTCCTCTCCTCCTCCTCCTCCTCCTCCTCCTCCTCCTCCTCCTCCTCCCTCCTCCCCCTCCTCCTCCTCCCCCTCCTCCTTGCTCCTCCTCCTCCATCCTCCTCCTCCTTCCTCCTCCTCCTCCTCCTCCTCCCTCCTCCTCCTCCTCCTCCTCCCCCTCTCCTTGCTCCTCTCCTCCTCCTCCTCCTCCTCCCTCTCCTCCTCCTCCCCTCCTTCCTCCTCCGCCTCCTCCTCCTCCCTCCTCCTCCCCTCCTCCTCTTCCTCCTCCTCCTCCTTGCTCCTCCTCCTCCTCCTTCCTCCTACCTCCTCCTCCTCCTCCTCCTCCCTCCTCCTCCTCCTCCTCCTCCTCCTCCTCCTCCTCCTCCTCCGCCTCCTCCTCCTCCAACTCCTCCTCCTCCTCATTCGATAGCCGGTGCCGCCCGGCAAACTCGGCGCGGGCACGCCGCGGGCCCTCCTGGGCAGGGCGGCGCTCCGCCGCGCCGAGCGGACCCGCCGCGGGGGCGCTTGGGGCGGCCGCGGCCGCCGCGGCGCCCACGGCGCCTGCGGCCCGAGGGCGCGGGTGGCGCCGGCGGCAGCTCCCCCAGGCTCTTTATCCTGCTCCACCTCCTCCTCCTCCTCCTCCTCCTCCTCCCTCCTCCTCCTCCTCCTTCCCCCTCCTCCTCCTCCTCCCTCCGCATCCTTTCTTCCTCCTCCTCCTCCTCCTCCTCCCTCCTCCTCCTCCTCCTCCTCCTCCTCCTCTCCTCCTCCTCCTCCCCCTACTCCCTCCTCCTCCTTCTCCTCCGCCTCCTCTTCTTCCTCCTCCTCCTCCCCCTCCCCCTCGTCCTCCTCTGATTATTAATAGTTGATGGTTATCACTCGCATTATTCATATAATCGCTGTTATTACTTATTCTGATGATACTTATTAATGTATATGAGCATCTGCTTTCTTACGCGTACTATTAGTCATGTTAGTATTACTCCTCCTCCTCCTTCTCCTCCTCCCTCCTCTTCCTCCTCCTCCTCCTCCCCTTTCTCCTGATCCTATTCATCACCCTCGTCATCACTCTTCTGAGACACGTGAGAGTACAAGTAATCTGCGCTCCGAGGGCCACGAAGCGCTCAGTTCTATGCACCGTTCACGCACCTCCTGCCCCATCCTACTGAGACTACAATACGAGTAACATGTGATCCCAGGCCCCTGAGACACTTTCAACAAATCACTGATTCGGACTGCGAGACTCCTTGGCGTGTAGAAATACGAGCGATTTCCCATTCAATCCTGATGAGACCTCGATTCGGTACACCCCTCAAGCACTTCGCGCATGCCTGGCGCTCCGCTGGCCCCCGAGACGACCTCACTTCGGCACACCCCTCACGCACGTCGTGCCCCACGGACCCCGAAAGGCCCTTAGCTGGCCTCCGAGCCCGCCGATTCTCACAAGGGGCGCAACCACGCCCCAACGAAAAATTGCGACGATTGGTAGTACCGTCGGGGCGTTGACCTAAGGAACCCAAAATAAGGAACGAGGCCCCTTCTCTCCAGAAGTTAAACTTCGACTTCCCATCGAAAACCAAAGGAAAACCTGAGGCAAACTGTGAAACAATCAAGGAATACCGAGCCCCTCCCTAACGAAAAGGGTTCCGTCTTCAGCGCCCCGACTGTATCCCTAACAGCAACTGGTTGCAACATCTGCGTGCTACCTTCCCCCTTGGGGGACGCCGTGACTCCCGCTCCACCGGCTCGATCCGGCGGGCCCCAAGGGGGAAGGTTGCACGGTGAAATGGAGCATGGTGGAATGGAACATGGTGAAGTGGAGCATGCTGAGAAACATTCGTTCAGGCATGCATGCTACAGTCGAAATCTATAGTAAGGACAGGCGGCGAGGACGCAAGGGCCTCGGACGCCGAAGTTGGCACTTTTTGGGCGGCGGACTGCCAACACCCTGAAGGACCGGCCAGTGAAAACAACGAATGATGGGCCGCAGAGGCAAGGACGCAAGGGTATCCTGGGACATCCGCGCGTCCTTACAAGGATTTCTGAGTCTAAGAAGGGCTTCGCGCATTCCGCGGCCTCAAGATGACATGTTCCGTACAACCCTCCTGGGGAAACGTACACAAACAAATGAAACGTGCTCCCAGCGGTAGGCCCACGCGCGTGACAGCTCCTGGGACAGCTTCTGGCGCCCTCAGGACTGCGAAAGCCTCGACTCGACCGCTCACGCAGTTCCTCTCTGGCACTGTTCTGGGACGCGTAACAATGCGGGTGATCAGTTCCCTCATGGCTACAGCAAAACCCAAGACAGAAGAACATCCTTCAGGAGCATGAGGCCCTCTCCTGGCAAAAGCACCCCAAACCAGAAGGTCACCCAGGGTACCATTCCCCAGGATGCGCAAGAGCATACCACAAACACGAAGAAAGCTAGGGTACCCTCCCCGAGCCGACCTCGATCTTATACTGCGGTCCGACCGTACCACGCTGACATGTCGACACGCCCCTCACGGGTGTCCTGCTCCACCTCTACTGGGCCACGAGCACGTACGAATGATCTGCTCCCCAAGGTGAGAAGACGAAAACCCAGCCCCAACCCCAGTCCCGACCCCATTTCCGAAGCCTCGATCCGGGGGGTCGGGACTGGGGGCGGGGGCGGGTTTTTTCTTTATTCCTGGACCCCGAAAACCCACCCCCGCCCCCAGTCCCGACCCCTCTGGGATCGAGGGTTCGGAAATGGGGTCGGGACTGGGGGTGGGGGGAGGTTTTCGCCTTCTCCCCGAGGGCCACGAAGGCACCGTGCGGCGCACCCCCCGCGCTCTCGGCGGCCCCCTCGGACGGCTCGGGGGCGCTTCTGCGTTCGGGGGCACCCTCCCGCGCACTCCGACCCCCCAAGGGGGACACCCCGAGAGGCCGTCCGCCCCCCCACGGGACGCCGGCGTGGCCCGCAGGAAGCACTGCGGCGACGGGCACCGGCTCTCGCCGAGGCAAAATCCCTAACGTTCAGTCGGGCCTTTCCCCCTACAGGGGGATTTTCGACGAAAAATGAAGAATACCCCAAAAATGATCCAAAAATCCAAAAATAGTCTGCGGACTACTTTTCGAGCATCGTTTTACCTTTGGGGGGTATTTTGGGGGGAATGTTTGATTTGCCGTCGACGAAACCCCCTGCAGGGGGACACGCCCGACATATCCCTAACGCCCGCTGGTTGCAAAAGAATCTGCGTGGAACCTTTTTCCCCGGGAGCCCGCCGCTCCGCGAGCTCCACTCGGCGGGCCACCTGCGGGCCCCTCGCGTAGGCGATGAGAGGATGGCGAAGTGGAGAACGGTGGGATGCCGGCGGCGAGCGACGGGGAAAGGTGAGGAGGAGAGCGCCTTCTCAGGAGGCGGCGGGACTGCTCAGAAGCCCTCGCGCCCTCCGAGAAGCGTTTTTTTGTTCTGTGTTCGGGGAGAGCCTGGAAAACTTCTCAGGAGGCCCGGGGGGGGGTCCGACCCTGCTGAGAAGGCCCGCCCCTTTTAACTTCCCCCCTCGCTCGCCACCCAGGATGGCATGCGTAAGGCATGCTAAAAGGAGCCTCACGCATTCCGACGGCCTATTCTCCTGGAACGCGTATACAAATAGTTTAGTTCGAGCGACCACACCGAGACAGTCGGTCGTTCCCGATGGTGACCGCGCGTACTGGAAGGATGTGCGCGGGGCCCATCGGTCTCGGCCAGCGCGGCGGCCGGGCCAGGTCGCAAGTTGATGTTTGCCGAAAGTCTAACGAACCCTAGGGCCCCTGACAGAAACAAGTCCCTGAAGCGACAAGCCAGCCCCCACACTGCGTCTTGCGAGAATCCAGAACTTGTTCGGAGAGAATATGCAGCCTATGGCAAGAGGAAGAAGAGAAGCAGCAGCTGCAGAACGAGGAGAACGCGGACGACGAAGGAAGAGGAGGAGCAGGAGGAGGTGAGGCGGACCTCTCCTTCCTCCTGCTCTGGACGCCCCGTCCTCCTCTGCTGACGGGGCGCATGTCGTTTTTTTTGTGAGACGCCGTAAAGTGGTGGCTGGCGTATGCGTAAGATTGAACTAGATAGTGTTCGGTTCGATCATGCACTAGTCTAGCATGCATAAGAGTGTGTTCTGTTATGGTGTGGACGGGACGGCGTGACGTCGTGACGCCTTTCACGTTTGGTACGTCTTCGAATCGGTCCTTGCTGCTACTGTTTGTTCATGTGGCCAGCCTGGGCTTGGCGCGCGCGTCTCGTATGATAGGCCGCCAATACTCGGTCTCTGCGAAATTATACTCTACCGCGTTGTGTTCGATTCTATGCTGTTTTATGCACACATGTTTGTTTCTGTTCTGCTCTCGACGGGGCGGCGTGACGTCGTGTCGCCTGTCGCGTTTGATAGAGCGCCTGGTTTTTCCTGTGACCAGGCGCGGATGCTGCGTTTGACAGTGCGCCCTTAATCTGTCGCTGCTGTATTTAACAGTGTTCAATTCGGCTATGCTGGATGAGATTTTATTATGCGTTGCTACAATATGACCGGACGTTGGAGGTGAAATCGCAGTGGAACGGAGACCCCCAACCAGGAAATCGTTTCGTGTCGTTCGTGTCGTGAGTGCGGCCGAGGCGAAGCTGCGTGGGCGCGCGAGAGGAATGAACCCGCCGCTGCTTGGGCGAAGTCAAAACACATGTTGCTCCCCCGTCCGTCCGTCCGTCCGTCCGTCCGGCGGTGGCCCTAGCAGTGTCCCGCGGTGTCCCGTGTGTCCCGTGGGAGACAAATGTTGCTCCCCCGTCCGTCCGTCCGTCCGTCCGTCCGTCCGGCGGTGGCCCTAGCGGTGTCCCGCGGTGTCCCGTGGTGTCCCGTGGTGTCCCGTGGTGTCTGCCGTTGCTAGGGCGATATCAAGACAACTGTTGCTCCCCCGTCCGTCCGTCCGTCCGTCCGGCGGTGGCCATAGCTAGGGAGCCCACAAAGGACGTACGCGCCCAGCTATGTACATGAACACGGCCCCTCGATTCGCGAGACCCGCCGCGTTATACGAACATTTGTGCAATGCGTGCTCTCGAAACCAGCGTGGATTCATGTACATGTACGTGCTTGTTTCGCTCCTGACTAGCGGTGTCCCGCGGTGTCCCGTGGTGTCCCGTGGTGTCCCGTTGAGTGAGATCGATAGTGAGATCGATAAATAGATCGATAATGAGATCGATGTGATGTCCCGAAGTGACCCGTGGTGTCCCGTGGTTTCCCGTGGTGTCCCGTTGAGTGAAGTCGATAATGAGATCGACAGTGCGACCGATAGTGAGATCAAAAGGTGTCCCGCGGTGTCCCGTGGTGTCCCGTGGTGGCCCGTGGAGGCCCGTGGTGTCCTGTTGAGTGAGATCAATAGTGAGATGGTTAGTGAGATCGGCAAGTGTCCCGTAGTGTCCCGAGGTGTCCCGTGGTGTCCCGTTGAGTGAGATCGATAGTGAGATCGATTGAGTCAGATGATGGTTCCGTTCCCCCCCTCCCCCCTCCACAACCTCCTTATCACCCGAAGCGTGGTCGTATAGGTATGTTATATTGTCGACGGGACGGCGCGACGCCTTGACGCCTGTCACGTTAGAACCGTCGTCCGTTCGGTCGTTGCTGCGCCTGTTTGCACCTGAGGCCAGGCTGACGCCGGCGCGCACATCGAGCTTGATTATGTTGTGGTAGGCCTTAATATGGTATGGAATTCCTCTTCGAGCTTGTGTGTCTCTTCTGTTCAAGTATACTCTAGTATGTTCACCTATGTCATCGGGTGATGTGTTTTGATATGATATGCTCTGCTGTGGCACCACGTTATGACATGCCACGTATGTTCTGCCGAGGTTGGTTTTGTCATGCGTTTCGATGTGGTGATGTTTAATGGTATGTCAAATTCGTTTTAGTGCGCTGCATGAAGCTATACCCAAACATGTCATCTCTAAGCCGTTGACGTTGGGGTAGCATCAGTACAACGATGATGCTATGCTATGCTGGTTACGGTGCGTGTGTGCTCTATTCGCTAGATTACGCTGATGTGCTGATGCTATAGTATGTTGCGCTCTAATATGTCTGTTCTGTTCTCGACGGGAAGGCGTGACGCCGTGACGCCTGTAACGACAGATACGCTGTCCGATCGTTCATTGCTGCACCTGTTTGTTCCTGTGGCCAGCCTCATCTCGGCGCTAACGTCGCGCTCGATAGTGATACCATATAATATGTTGTGATGGAATGCTGTGTCATATGGTAACTGCTGGGAATTTGTGCCATGATATGATATACTATGTTATTGTGTGGGATGTTATGCTTGTTATATTACGCTATGGTATGGAGTGATCTGTCCATATTTGTTATGATGTACGGTGGTATGGTATGCTATGTATGCTCCATGATGTCATTGCACGCGCTGTTATGATGTATCCTGCTGTCCTGTTCGGACATGGTATGAAAAAGGTATGCGTTGGTATGGAATGGTGTACAGACACAGTGTGGTATGATATGGTATATGCGTTATGCCGCGCTCTGTCATGGTATGGGTTCCCATGGTATGGAATGGTATGTGCATTGATGATGTGCTAGGAAGTGCTATGCAACGCCATTGTATGGTATGCTATGATATGTTCTGCCATGGCATAAGTTGGTATCCCCTGGCATAGTCTGCATGATCAAGTATGGTATAGCTTGTTGTGTTATGATATGATGTTGATGCGGTGATATAACATAGTATGCTGCGCTATGTCATGCTATGATGTGTCATATGTACTGCGAGGGTAAGTATCATGGCATGTGTGATGTGATGATGTCGTGGTATGGTGTGGTGCGTTATGCCATGAAGTGTTAAGATGTCGTATGGTATGTCACGTTACAGTACAATATGATATGATATGATATGATATGGCATGTGGATTCCGATGTGTCACTGCATACGTTGGTATGATGTGCTGTGCTATGACATGGTGTGTTCGTATGGCATGCCTGCTGGGTCGTGGTATGTAATGGTATGTGTTAGGATGCTGTAGTGGTATGCCGCTGTGTGGTAGATTGCGATATGTGCTGTCATGATATGGTATGGTCTGATCGGGTACGTTACGTGAGGTGGTGTGGTATGCTCTGGTCTGTCATAGCTTGTAGTGTTGTCGTGTACTATGTCATGTTAGTTTATGACACCGCTCTGGCATATTATGATTTGTCTGCGCGAGGCGGGACACTCGGGGACTCTCGGGGGACCTGGGGATCTGACAGCCGCGGTGTGCAGAGTGGCGCGAGGCGGGGCACTCGGGGACACTCGGGGGACCTGGGGATCTGGCGGCCGCGGTATGCAGAGTGGGCGAGTCGGCGCGAGGCGGGAAACTCGGGAACACTTTGGAGACCTGGGGATCTGGCGGCCGCGGTATGCAGAGTGGCGCGAGGCGGGACACTCGGGGGACCTGGGGATCTGCCGGCCGCGGTATGCAGAGTGGCGCGAGGCGGGACACTTTGGAGACCTGGGGATCTGGCGGCCGCGGTATGCAGGGCGGGCGGGTCGGGAGGTCTGGTCATATAATCTAACGGCCACAACCCGTCGGGTGGGGAACAAATGAAAGGTGCTCCGATGTCCACACATTGCTGTTTCGCTCGCGACATCCTCATCAAATCGGTCTCGGATGGGACTCTGAGTCTCAAAAACTGCCATTTCGCTCTGGAGTCCTCGGCAAAATACGAGTGGTCTACACTCTCAGGCTCCTGGGACACCTGAGAAACATACTGAGTTGGGCCCCGATGCTCCTAAGAGATCCACAGAAACGAGCGAATTCCCCTTCCATGTTGATGACACCTCAATTCGCCACTTGGGCGCTCAGCCGGCCCCCGAGACAGTTCTTCAGGGCCACAATTCGGAACACCCCTCACGCACGTCGTGCCTCATAGACCCGAAAAGGCCTCATAAGCTGACCTCCCTAAGACCTCCTAATCCCCCAAGGGGCGCAAATACGCCGCAAAGATACATTGCAACGATTGGTACTCCAGATTTCACAATAAAAGGGGGGTGGTCTGATTTGGGATGGGGTCAGATTTGAGCTGTCTTGGAGGGTTCCAGTGGGTCTGGGCAAAAAGCCGCCCTTCATGGCTTGTTTGGGGGGGTCTGGAATTGCCCGTCTGTGAGGGTTGTGACCCCCTCCCTTTTATGGCGAAATCTGGAGTACCTCGAGGCAGCATCCCTGACACACACTGGCTGCAACATCTGCGCGCAACCTTCCCCCCCGGGGCCCCGCCGTGACCCCCGCTCTGCGGGCTCCCTTCGGAGGGCCCCCTGCGGGCCCTCGCCGTGCTGCAGGCTTCCAGGCTAGACAACGAGACGGAGGTGAAGCGGAGGATGCCGACGAGCATGCACGAATGCATGCTAAGACCGGCAGCGCGCATTTCGCCGGCCGCTTTTGGCAATGCACCTGGGGACACGTCGCAAGACAATGGAAAGGTGCTCCCAGCGCTAGGCCCACGCGCGTGACAGCTCCTGGATCACGTAAAAACACTTACGAGATACAACCTCTGGGCTGCGACAGCCTCGTTCAGGCGCACCCCTCACGCAGCTTCTGTCTAGCATGATTCAGGAACGCGTGAAAATACAAACGATAAGTTCCCTGATGGCTACGACACTTCCATTTCGGCACGCTGCTCACGCATGTCCTGCTCCACACTCACATTGGACACGTGCAAATATTGGTGCTCTGCGTTCCGAGGGCAACGAAGGGCTTCAGTCTACGCATCGCTCATGCATGTCCTGTCCCACACTCTACTGGGACACGCGACAATACGAGTACTATGTGCTCTCAGGCTCCTGAGAAACGCGCAAAAAAAAACTTCTGACTTGGGCCCCATACGAATGATTTGCCCCTCCATTTTGATGAGACCTCGATCCAGCGAACCCCTCACGCACTTCGTGAATGCTGGGCGCTCAGCTGGCCCCCAAGACGGTTCTTCGGAGCTTCAATCCGGAACACCTCTCACACACGTCGTGCCTCATGGACCCGAAAAGGCAATTTAAGCTTGCCTCCAAGACCTCCTAAGACCTCCTAACCCCCCAAGGGGCGCAGATACGCCGCAAAGAAACATTGCAACGATTGGTACCGACCCTCGTCGACGCAACATCCATAAAACACACACACACACACTGATTGCAACATCTGCTCGCAACCTTCCCCCTGGGGGCCCGCCGTGACTACCGCTCTGCGGGCTCAATCCGCCACCATGCTTCGAGGCAGGAGTTGGAGTGTCCTCAGGCCCCTTCGAATTCTGTCGATTGAATTCTGCAAATATTCTCGAAGGCGCCCCCAGCCCGGAGCTATGGGTGCTCCCTTGCGCTCTTGGGCGCTCTCGGGCGCTCCCGGGCGCTACATACCCGGGGGTCCCCGCGGGAGCGCGCTGTTCGGGACATGCATGTTCAACATGGTTTCAGACGGCCCTGGGACTGTCCTGGAGCCATCTTCAGCGCATCCTGGGCCGTCTCGGAGCCCAGGAGGGCGGCCCAGGCGACCAAACTCGTCAAAATCTCGATAGGTGTATGGTTTTCGCATTACCGCCTTGTCTGTCTCCAGAGCGTCCAAGACGGCAGCCCAAGAGGCGCCCGGGACGGCCCACAACGGCCCGAGAGCTCCCAAGAGGGGCCCACGAGGCCCCCGGGACGGCCCCAAGAGGGGCCCGAAGTGGGGAGCACGAGCTGGCGTGTTGAGCCCTCCGCCCCGAGATGGTCCCGAGATCCCCCCCACGAGCCGCCGAGGTGCGCCCCACAGGCCCCCGCAGGCCCTTCGAGAGGCCCAAATCGGGCCCCAAGAGGCCCCCGAGGCGCCCCAAGGTGCCCCCGAAACCGCCTCCAAGAGGCGCCCGAGAGGCCTTCCAAGAGATCCTCACAGGCAGCCAGGAAGCCTCCGACCTACAGGCCAGGCACTGCTGTGGCGGAATGGGCCGAAGGCCACTAGACCTGCTTGGCACGGGGACGGAAAGCGCACTTACTTTCAGAGCGCACGGGATCGCTGGCTCGTCCGCTCTTACACCTCTTATTGACTCCCTTCCCCTCGCTCTTGTCCTATCTCAGCCTCCGAGAGTCGCGGAGCTTTCTTTGAGCGCGTTTCTTGCTTTGGAGGGGGCGGTCGGGTCGCGTTGCGTTTTCCGCGTTTGGGCTGCCAGCTTTCCAGAACCCCGCGTTGTCCTTGCGTGGACCGCTCGTTGCCCACGCGTTGCCGCCCGTCCCTGTGCCCTGGCGTCAAGAACTGATTGCGCCGCAGCTCTCTGTTGGGAGCTTTGGTCTTATCAGCTCGATTACGTCACCGCTCGCTCTTGGGAGCCGCGGTGCTAAGAGCCTTTGGGAGTATTTTGGCCTCTTGGGGGGCTCTTGGGGAGCCTCTTGGGTACCTCTTGGGGACCTTTTGGAGCTTTTCGGGGGCCTCTGGGGGCCTCCTGGGAGCTTCTGGGCTGCGGGGGTGAAGGGACCAGGCTGCCCTTGGCCGTCTTTGGGCTCTATTGGGGGCCTCTCGGGGCCTTCTTGGGGCCGTCCTGGGGCCGTCTTGGGCTGTCTTGGCGCCTCTTGGGCCGTCTTGGCGCCCTCTTGGGCCGTTTTGGGGCCTTCTTGGGGGCCTCTTGGGCCTTCTTGGGGCGCTCTTGGGGGCCTCTTGGACAGTCTTGGACGCCTCTTGGCCCGTCTTGGCGCCCTCTTGGGCTATTTTGGGGGCCTCTTGGGAACATCTTGGGCCGTCTTGGGCCGGTCTTGGGGGCCTCTTGGACCGTCTTCAACGCCATGAAAAGCGAAAAGCCGTATATGCTAAAAATGCACGTTTTCCTTTAGAAAATCAATGATTTGGGACTTTTGGGGCCCTCTTGCGACGCCTCGTGGGCGCCTCCTGAGGCGTCGTGGAGGCCTCTTGGGACGTCTTGGGGCCGTCTTGGGCGGTCTTGGGCTCTCTTGGAGCGCTCTTGGGCCGTCTTGGGCGCTTCTTGGGCAGTCTTTGGCCGTCTTGGGCGCCGTCTTGGCCGCTTCCTGGGCTGTCTTAGGCGCCTAAGACGGCCCCAGAAGCGCCCAAGAAGCGTTCTCCGATGATGTCTCGAGCGAAACGCTGCTTTGAAGCCCCGAAGGCCGTCCTACTCGATAAAAAACTAGGCGGGAAGGCAATTAGACCTGCTTGGCACGGGGACGGAAAGAGCACTTACTTTCAGAGCGCACGGGATCGCTGGCTCGTCCGCTCTTACACCTCTTATTGACTCCCTTCCCCTCGCTCTTGTCCTATCTCAGCCTCGGAGAGCCGCGGAGCTTTCTTTGAGCGCGTTTCTTGTTTTGGAGGGGGCGGTCGGGTCGCGTTGCGTTTTCCGCGTTTGGGCTGCCAGCTTTCCAGAACCCCGCGTTGTCCTTACGTGGACCGCTCGTTGTCCACGCGTTGCCGCCCGTCCCTGTGCCCTGGCGTCAAGAACTTATTACGCCGCAGCTCTCTGTTGGGAGCTTTGGTCTTATCAGCTCGATTACGTCACCGCTCGCTCTTGGGAGCCGCGGTGCTAAGAGCCTTTGGGAGTATTTTGGGCCTCTTGGGGGGCTCTTGGGGAGCCTCTTGGGTGCCTCTTGGGGACCTTTTGGGGCTTTTCGGGGGCCTCTGGGGGCCTCCTGGGAGCTTCTGGGCTGCGGGGGTGAAGGGACCAGGCTGCCTTTGGCCGTCTTTGGGCTCTCTTGGGGGCCTCTCGGGGCCTTCTTGGGGCCGTCCTGGGGCCGTCTTGGGCCGTCTTGGCGCCTCTTGGGCCGTCTTGGCGCCCTCTTGGGCCGTTTTGGGGCCTTCTTGGGGGCCTCTTGGGCCTTCTTGGGGCGCTCTTGGGGGCCTCTTGGACAGTCTTGGACGCCTCTTGGCCCGTCTGGGCGCCCTCTTGGGCTATTTTGGGGGCCTCTTGGGAACATCTTGGGCCGTCTTGGGCCGGTCTTGGGGGCCTCTTGGACCGTCTTCAACGCCATGAAAAGCGAAAAGCCGTATATGCTAAAAATGCACGTTTTCCTTTAGAAAATCAATGATTTTGGACTTTTGGGGCCCTCTTGGGACGCCTCGTGGGCGCCTCCTGGGGCGCCGTGGAGGCCTCTTGGGACGCCTTGGGGCCGCCTTGGGCGGTCTTGGGCTCTCTTGGAGCGCTCTTGGGCCGTCTTGGGCGCTTCTTGGGCCGTCTTTGGCCGTCTTGGGCGCCGTCTTGGCCGCTTCCTGGGCTGTCTTAGGCGCCTAAGACGGCCCCAGAAGCGCCCAAGAAGCGTTCTCCGATGATGTCTCGAGCGAAACGCTGTTTTTAAGCCCCGAAGGCCGTCCTACTCGATTAAAAACTGGGCGGGAGGGCAATTAGATCCGGGGCCGCGGATGCCAACCCCCTCGAACTCCCCCAAGTCCAATTTCTTCCGAGGGTGCCTGGCGTGCTTGGTAGGTATTTTCGAACTCTCCGTAGGGCTTTGGCCCAAGACGCCGGCCACCCGAAAGGCCGCCGAACCAATCTAACTCCATTGGCCCAATCGCCTCGAAGACGACTAACATGGCCTCCGAGATGCTTCCAAGAGGGCCAAGATGGCCAGAAAGACGGTCCCAAGATGCCTCCAAGACCGCCAAGATGGTCCAAGAGAACCCAAGACGGCCCAAGAAGCACCCAAGAGGCCCCTAAGACGGCCTAAGCAGAAAGGCCCGGAGAGGCCCAAATCATAAACTATCCTGAGGTTCTGAAATAGTTTGGCATTAGCTTTGGTGACCCAAGACGGCCCACGATGCCCCCAAGACCCCCAAGACGGTCCCAAAACCGCCCAAGAGGCCTCCAAGACGCTCAAGATGGCCTCCAAGACGATTTGGAAGCGCCCCACGAAGGCCCCAAGACGAGTGAAAAAGGCTCCCAAAACGGCTTCCGACGGCATCAGACGGACCAGGGAAGCCGTGAAACTGCCAAAGAGGCCACCAAGAATCCCAAAGAGGCCCCCTAAGAAGGCCCCCCAAGGAGGCCACAAAGAGGCCTCCAAGAAGAACCCATGAAGCTCCGAGGAAGCCCCAAGAATGACCCAAGAAGCGCTCAAGAGGTCTCCTAATCCTTATATTCATCCTTATTTATCATCCCTCTCCTCCTTCTCCCTTTACTCCCCTCGTGTTCTCCGAAGTGCTTCCACATCGACTGGGTGAACGCATGGTCCAATAGCGTGGCCAAACTTTGCCCAAACATTTGGCCACATAGGCGTATCCTAAAAGGTAGGGGGCGGCGGTGACTCGCCGTAGGCATCTCGATAAACACACACACACACACACGCGCAGACTCGAGGCCTCTCAAATGAGGTCCGCGCAGATGGGGTCGGAGGATCGCGCCGCATAGGCAACACATCGCCGATGCATCGGCGATGCATCGGCGACGTCGGCGGTACATCGGCGACGTCGGCCTGGAGGAAAATCTGACCCCACATCAAGCCGCATCGGCGATGCATCGGCGATGCACCAGCGATGTCGGCGATGCATCGGCGATGCGGCGAGATCCTCCGACCCCACCTGCTCTGACCCCACCTCGGAAGCCTAGACAGGTGCGCACACAGAAAACCAAACACCAGACACTCGCCCCTTGACCCCCCACCAGCCCCACGCCAAGGGGCGAGCATACATGCTGGCGCAGCACCGCGCTGCATGCGTAGACTTCGGCTGGGCCAGACAAGGCAAGACCCAACACTGCACCGCGTCGCGCGTGGATGCCCGCACCGAGCACGACCCCTCTCAGGCCCTACCTCCGTCCCCCCTTTTTGCCACCTCCTCTTCGCTCTCGTCCACTGTTCTCCCTCCCACACATCCCCCCCTGTCGTGCAGTCGTCCAGCTCCTCCGGCTCCTCACTCCGCCGCCTCCTCCCTCTCCTACTCCCTCCTCGTCTTCCGCCTCGCCTCCTCCGCCCTCCTCGTCGTCCACCTCCTCCTCCTCCTCGTCCGACGCCTTCCCCCTCCTCCTTTTCCTCCTCTTCCTCCCCACCAATCTCCCTCCCCCCCTCACGACGTCGGTATGCTCCTCCTCCTCCTCCTACTACTCCTCCTACTCCTATTCCTCCTATTCCTTATCCTCCCCCTCCGTATCCTGCTCCTCCTCCTCCTCGTCCACCTCCGCCTCCTCCTCCTCCTCCTCCTCCTCCTCCTCCTCCTCCTCCGCCTCCTCCTCCGCCTCCTCCTCCTCCTCCTCTACTCCTAGGCGCCATCTGGGCTGAAGCCGCATTGGCCGCCACCGTGGGACAGACCTTCAGCACTCCCTCTGCCAGCGAAATATCCTCCCACCCCCGGCCTTACAAATGCCAACGAAATATCCTAACACACCTCGCTTAAACATTGTCGGCGAAATATCCTCACCCCCTGGCTGAAAACTGCCACCGAAATATCCTGAAACCCCTGGCCTTAAAACTGCCAGCGAAATATTCTCACACCCCTCGTTGGAAACTGCCACCGACATATCCTCGGCGCCCCTGGCTCAAAACTGCCGGCGAAATATCCTCACCCCCTGGCCTAAAACTGCCAGCAAAATATCCTCAACCCCCAGAGATAAAAAAGGCCACCTAACGACTTCGGTGATTCGGGGGCAGTCCAGTCAGTCAGTCAGTCAGCCTGCTGCCCGAAAATCCGATTACGGGCTGCGCCCGTGAAGCAGAGACCTCGCAACCCTCGCATTGGGGGTCCCAAAGCCGTGTGGTGACAGACCCGGCGGTGACATCGAAATCCCCAAAGACCTCACCGCAGGGTCCGTCACCACACGGTTTTGGGACCCTGGAGGCCCTGGTCGTCCGAGACATCCTTGGAGAACGACCCAAGTCCCGAAACCGTGCGGTGACCCCGAATCCCCACGGACTCACCACACGGTGTGGTCACCACCCCGTTTGGGGGCCCCCGATCGAAATCCCCGAGTCTCGAATCCTCCCCGCCCCGCGCCGCCGACGCGAGGCCCCCGCCCGCCGCCCGCGGGGCGCCTGGGGCGTATACGCGCGCCTCCCTGGCGCCCCCTGCGGCGGCGGCGGGCCCCGCGAAATCGGCGCCGTGCCGCAGCGTGTCCGGGGCCTCGCGGGCGGGGCAGAGGGCCGGGCGGCACCGCGTCGACGAAGCGGACTGCATCGGAGTGCGCACCGAGTGTCGGGCCGGGCGAAAGGGGGGGATAGCAAGGGGGGGTTGAGAATCAGCTCGCGTAGCCGATTTCCCCGGCTCCCCCCAGCGCCGGAGGCGGCCACGTGTCGAGGAATGGGCCCCTCGGTGGGGCCGAAACCCGCTGCATGCAGCAGATTTCGTAATTCCCCCCTTTTCCTATCCCCCCCTTCGTTCGGCCCGAGAATGTTGGAGGCCTGGAATTTGCACCAACACCAGCACAGTGGTTTGCCTCCACAGGGAGGTGACGATCTTAGATTCCGGTGTTGGTGGTAACAGTTCGGTCACCTTGGAAGCCATAATATGACCACCATCACCGAGATCGGGAGCGTCTTCCTTCGGTGGAGGCACACCGCCGATCTTGGTGTTGGTGTCAACCTCTAGGACTGCGAGAGTGGGGCCGCATCGGCACGGGGCCGAGACTGAATCGCAGCGGCCGCGCCGAGGTGCGCCACAGAGCCGTGCAAGCAGGCCGCACCGGACCGTCGGCATGTCGACATCGTATCGCATCGGGCCGGCAGGACCAGGGGGCACAGTGTCACTGTGCCAGCAGCGTCGGCACTCTCCGCGCGCTGACACGCCGAGTTAGGAGGGGGCGCCGAAGGAGGGGCGAAGGAGCCCTGCTGGCCACGGCGGGTCTCGGCCACGAGCAGGTTCCCCCGCACAGCTCTGCGGAGCGGCCCGGAGGCCACGGCTCCACCTGAGCCCAATGGTCCGCCTCACGTCGGCGTCTTGGCCGCGGAGTGAAGCCCAACCACGAGAAACCTTCGACGAGAAAACCAGACCTGAGACCCCAGGACGTCCACTGATTTTTGGTGTGGGAGCGTCACGCATTCCACAGCAAGGCCATCGAAACCCAAGAAACCCAGGACACCCTGGAGGCAAGCATGGTGTTTATTGGCATGGGCCTCCACTGTCGCCTTCTGGTTTCGGCGCTAAGAGCTGAGGGACCTGCGAAGCCAGCCGCGCGCCTGCTGACTGCGCGACGTGAGCCGGCGTCAAAGAGCGCGTCGCCTTGGCCCCTCAGGCCGCGCGTGCCAGAAAGAGGGGGCAGGAGAGAGTAAGAGGTGGACCAAAGTGAGAAAGAGCACTTTTTGAAGGGGCCCCAGGACACACAAATAAATACACACTAATGAAAAGATTCCTCATATGTTCCTATAGTTTCTGGGTTTCTGTCTCCCCCCCCACTGCCCATAGTTTCCCATATTTCCAGGGGAATCGACGATTGATTGCGTCTGTGTGTTTTTTCTCCTCCTGATTGTTCCTCGGAAGCCTTCCAAGGCATAACCACCCCTGTACGTTTAGCCGCGTCGAGATGCGGCTGCTGCCTCCTCGAGCAGACGCACGCGAGCGGCAAGTGCCTCCATGCCCGCCATGGGAATGAGGCGCACACTCGCCGAGGAGGCAGCGCAGTCAGGCACCGCAGGTAGCAGCGCAAACTTGGTGGAAGCAGGGCATGTCGTGCTCGACCCCGCGGCCTCCGTCTCCCCTGAGCTGTAGTGGGGATGGAGGGCGCGCCGAATGCGGGAGAGAGCTCCTCTGCCACACGGTCCCGGAATGCACCGCAACGCCAACTTCAAGCACCGTTCACTCGAGTAAGCGCCACAACGGAAAGAGAGCACGAAAGGTTCGCACTGAGCCGTCTGGCGGAAGGTGGCGCACAGGAGGTGGCTATGGGAGCTCGCTTTATCGAGCATACGGCATATGGCCGTCGGGAGGCCCTTGCACCCGTCCGTCGGCCGATGCGCATCGTAGCGCACCGTGAAACGCAGGCTGCACCGCAACACGGGCGGGTCCGCGGATTCGGCACCAGGGCCAAGGCTGACCCAATCGCGCTATCCGAGGGCACGGCCTGGGCACACAAGCGCCTCCAGGGTCCCGCGCAAACTCCAGTTCGGGGGAAAAAAAGGACAGCAGCATACATCGAGACCTGCTTGCGGAGGAAAGCCAACTTCCGAATGAAGTTGCGCGAGCTCCTCCGCAAGAAGACTAGGGCGAAGCGTCATGGCATGCTTCGCCAATCGGTCAGAGTCCGCGCTGCCGAGAGCGACCCCGCGCTCGTGCGGGGGCAGGGGCCGATGGGCCTGCACGTGGGCAGCCGGGGCGATACATTCCTGTCCTTCCTCGGCAGGGGCACGCCTTCGGAGGCCAGCAAACACTTGGCGGGGGTGCGAAGAGGCCCGAAAGGTGGCCAGACGAACTGTTCCCACACAGTCGCCGTGCACCTCGCTGCAGCCCGCAACGAAACAGCTAAGGGTGGCGACCCCAAGGTGTTCGCCCGACTGGGCGGTCTGGGGCAAACCAATCCGCGCCGCCCCGCGGGCCCCGGCACGGATTTCGCACGCGCCCCCAGGGACCAAAAAGACGGCCGCGCACGAGACCCTCTTGAGATCCCGAAAAAACACCTTGGCTCGCTGATCCGTCCAACGCGATCTCGCTGTCGCGGGCGAGGCCACAGTACTGCTCAATCGTCAGCGGCTCACCCTCAGGCCCATGCAGGACGGGATCGAGGTCGAGGCGCGAGGGAGGAAGCGAGGGCTGAGCCACCATCAACCGAGACCAAAAAAGGAGCTGGGCAGGGTCGGCAGCACGAGCACGAGCCGTCTCCTCCTCCGAAAGGTGCTCGCGCCTGGCAGCCGCAGGCTCAACGCTCCCACGCAAAAAAACAGGCGATGCGCCAGCGAGTCGGATTGTCGGCACCGCGGGCGCGGACCATCATGCACGTGGCCAGCGGCCTGCAGTCTGCACCCCGTCCAACAACCACCATGGCGGGGCAAGCGCACGGCAGATGAATGACGCCCCCCCCCCTCGTCGCGCTGGCGTGTGCGTCCTGGGCCCCCCAGCCTATGCGACGCAAGCTAAGGAGCACCCTATGCACGGGGCCTCTCGAGGACTTCCAACCGGCCGAAGTGACGTCGAGCAACCGAGATTCCACCGCGCCCCCCCAGATCTAGATGTGCTCCCGAAACGAAAACGGCGAGGTGCCGGGCCGGGTAATCGAACACCAGATACTGGAGGCCCATTGGAGTGCCGGGGCTATCGGCTGCTTCCACGCTCGGTCGCCGCGCAGCGCGCGCTCGGCTGTGAACGACGCCCCCCGGCGCGCAGCATTTCGGCCAGCTAGCAGCGCGCGCCGCATGGCCGCGAGCACTGCATCGGAAAGGCCGAGCACCATGGCTCCGCGGCCTGTCGCAGGTCGCACACCTGCCACGTACATCTCTGACATCCTGGACTTATCACGAAGGAGTTTACGACGATAATGAGATAGAAGACGATGACGCGTACGCATAGATTTCCGACGTAGACGACGTCTCGCCAGTCCTCCTTCGCATCCTCTTCTCCGCCCCGGTGCCAGGCCCGCGCCCGGGGGGGCCGCGGCATTCGACGCCGCCGAAAAACACGCGGCTTGCAATTGCAGTCGCCGCGCGAGTCTGCGCGTCAGGCCAGGCGCCGAGGCAAAGCCGAGCGCCTCGCCCCCCGCGAGGCGCACCTGCCAGCCCGGCTGGAAGACATCATTCAAATCGCTACTTGCTCTCGGAAATGCCGCTAGCATCGCCCTCATCTCCATAGGCCACCACCGCGTCGTCGCCCACGTGCGATCCCAGGGAGACTCGGGGGCTCCCGAAAGTGAACCTGTCGAACGCAACCATAGCACAAGCTTTGACAGACACGTCGTTAAAGATACCACCTGTTCGGAGCCCCGAGGTCGGGGCCAATCGAAGCATCCGAGGACCACGCCATAAGTTGCAAAAGGGCTTGACGAGGATCACGGGGGCCCCACAGTAGGCGGCTCGATCGCGGAGCCAGACCAAGACAGAAACCATACTTGATCCCGTCCCAGACGAAGCCTGCAGTAGCGTTGCACGGAGAAGAAGCCCGTTCCGCCCTCGCACTTCGCTGCCAGACAGCCGCCCTCCGAGCTCGCGCCGTTCCCAAGTAGGACCGCTGAGCTCTCGCCAGAAAAATAGCAGCTGGGCACCGACGGAGCCTCCCCCATATGCGGACGGGCGCGCCCAACGAGAGCATGGGCCGCAGACCACTCCCAGGCCTCTCTAGAACAGGCATCAGCATCCACAATAGCTGGGCTGGGAAGAAGCCCATCCGCTCCACCGCCTCGCAGAGCCTCGCGAAGACCCCCAGCCCTTGGTCGCTCAAGCTGGCGAAGTGGCGCGGGTAGAATCCATCCAATGCTGCGATGCCGCACGACTGAACGACTGCGAAACCCACCCCAGTTCTGCCGGAGACGCGCACGCGCACGGACAGCATTCACGGGGGCCCACGCCAGCGGGTGCCCGGAGGCGGCATGCCAAAACTCCCAGAACTGTCGGGCCTCAGAGATGAAGGGGCTGCCGGGGTCCGCCGAGCACCTGCCAGGCGAGCTCTGAACGACCGCCGGAGCCCACGCATCCTGCATTCGAGCGAATCGGCGCATTAAACGAGCAGGTCCCCGGAGCGCTTTGGTTGGCCATTCACCCCAAGACTTCCGAGGCGCCTTTCCTCAGCCGCCACGGCCTGTCAAAGTCGGGCTGCGCACCCTTCGCAGGAATTGGGAAGCTCGCTCGCACCAGGTCTGCTCATCGGGTCGATCTGCGCGCTGCGCCAGCGCAGCCCCGCGCGTCGCACGGAGAGACGCGTCGAGGCGGGCGCCCCGACATTCCCCCGATCACGCATGCAACATCCGCTGGCACAAGAACTCTCCCCGCCCGGACGCGCGCACCAGCGTGGGAACCAGAGGTCGAGCCACTTCCAATCTGCGACGACCTGGAGCATATCACCTGGACCCTTCGGGCGGTGGAGCATCGACGCCCACGAAGGCTTGTTAGTCGCACTCCCCCCCCCCAACTCACGATGCCTAGTGCACTGACAGCCTCCATCTCAGCGCAATCAATAAAATGGGCCATGCTTTTGCGAGCACTTGCCGTGCTCATCGCGCCGAGAAACGGGCCGCGCGGGCAACGGCTCTGGCGGCAGAAGCTAGAGCACCCCGCCACTCACCAGGAGCTGGCCTAGGCCCATCGTGGATCGAGCTGGAGACGCCGGTACGATCTGTACACCAGTTACTTTAAACCGCAGCAGCCACCCTTGCTTGTTGGATGGGCAGGGCGACGGGCGCAGCTTCACCGCCCAGCGCAGACCCACGGCAACTCCCTCGACGAGGCGCGCCAGCCCAGGACACAAGACGAAAGGGAAAAAACGATCGCGCCGCTCGACACGGGCGAACGACACACGGAAACCAACGGAGACAGAATGAGCATTCCAAGCTTTCTGAGACGACCCGCTTCCCCCAGGAGCTGGGGGCGAAGGGCCCTGCCGCCTACGATGATCGCGTGAACAAGGTCCGCGATGGACCTACCCAACGCAGTCAGGATGCCCAGGTTGGCCTCGCCGAGGCCCTCCACGGACTTAAAGTGCACCGAATGAAGCGAGACCGCGGTTCATCCAGGAAAATCCATCAAAACTTGTGCCACTCGACGTGGCCACCTACAACCACCTTCTTCACTGTCACCAAGCCATCGGAGCCCCACAGAAAATCTTGCAAAGATTGCAACCCCACCCGGTAGCTTGCCAATGCCAGGGCCGAGACGTGCAGGCAGGAAAAGAGAGAGACTGTCAGCCCAAGCCGCGAGCTGTCGCGGCAGCTTGGCCCGCGGAGGCGGAGGAGATGCCCAGCTCTGGGCGCGCGGCGCGACTGCGTCCGTCTCCAACAGGCGGCACCTGAGGGAGGAGGAGGAGGAGGAGGAGGAGGAGGTACTCCACGAGGACCCGCTGGAACTCTCAGTGTAGAAAACAGCATCACCTGCCGAAGGCTGCCTCGGCGCCCCGCCCTTTTGTTCAAAGGGGGCGGGTGGCCGACCTTTGGCGGACAGGGGCACACCAGAGACGAATGGAACAGGTACACCATAAAACATAAAAGCATCACCCCCACTTCTGCTCGTTGGTTCGAGTGCCCATCTCCCTGAGCAACGCATTGAAACCTTTGGCATGCTCATGTCATGCCTTGCGAGCTGCCTACAGTCATCTGCCTGACCTAAGGAACGATGAATAAGGAACGAAGCCGCTTTTTATCCCAAGGAATAACGCATAAGGAACGGTAAATAAAAAACACGCATAAGGAACTGTAAATAACGCATGCAAGCCTAAGGAGCGACCGAGCCCCTTTTGAAAAACAAGCGTTCCTTACAAAAGCCGCTCACTGCATGGCAGACGCATGACATCCTGCTCATCCAACTCAACACTCATCTCCTCATCATCGCCTGGGGTTGGGACCGCCCCAGCGTCAGGGGCCTCGTCGGCATCATGGGGTGTGCCAGGCGAGGGTGTTGGAAGAGGGGGAGGGACCTTGGGAGCATGCTGCGCCAGCAGCTCACCGCACTTGGAGAAGGCCTCGGGCTTCGCCAGCTGCTGAACCTCAGCTGGTGCCTGCGCAAAGGCCTCGGGGCTGAGTTCACGCAGAAGAAGCTGAGGAGCCTGCGGAACAACCTGCTGCATCGCGTTTCGGAACTCAAGTTTGTAGGCGCCAATCTCGACCTTGGCCGCAGCAGCCTTCTCGCGTGTGGCCGACAACGTTTCCAGAGCTGCCACCACTGCACGCTGCTGCTCGTCAATTCCTCTTTCCAACTTAGCCATCTTCTGCGGAGCCCTGGTGAGATTGTGGCCCTGCGTGCTGTGGCGCGTGTGTACCGGCTTGCGCTCGTTAGTGACCTTGCGCACCTCCGCCAACTCCGACTCGGGAGTGGCCTGGGGCGGTGATCCTGGTGCCTCCTTGATGGCCGCCACTGCCTCCTCGAGCGCTTCAGCCCGTGCACGAAATTTGGCGCCATCATCATCATCAGTAGCATCATCAGCATCATCATCATCAGCATCATCATCATCAACATCATCATCAGCATCATCATCAGCATCATCATCATCATCATCATCATCATCATCATCATCATCATCATCATCATCATCATCATCATCATCATCATCATCATCATCATCATCATCATCATCATCATCATCATCATCATCATCATCATCATCATCATCATCATCATCATCATCATCATCATCATCATCATCATCATCAGCATCAGCATCATCATCATCATCATCATCATCATCATCATCATCATCATCATCATCATCACCATCATCACCAGTGGGTATGGTCTGAGGATGACTGGCAGCTCCACGACCCCCTTGGCCGTACCCATGCCCTCCAGCACTGCCGCCGCTGCCGCCCTCGGTGAGCCGCTCGATCTGCTTGGCCAGCTGGGCGACTCGCTCCTCGAGCTGCTCGGGCGAGGCTGCGGACACGCTGGCAGCAGGGGGCCCGCGCGTCCAGGCACCGCCCGCACGAGGACCACGCGCAGGGCCACGAGGAGGCCCTTCACCACCATGCCTCTAACTGCCTGCGCCGATGCTGCAATCCCAAGCGGTGGCGAGAGGGGGCACGGACCTCTTTCTGCCACCGCTGTCCGGAGGCCTCGCCAGGGCGTACGGATGAAACCCCGTTTTGACTCTCCTCTGCCTCTCCGGTAGGGCATACATGAGAAACCGGAGCGGATGGAAGACATGGAGAGTAAAACACGTGGGTTCATGCACAAGTGGTTGTCCACTGACCCAAGACGAAGGAAGGATAAAGCTCGAGGAGGACAGCGAGAGGAGGCAGAGGAGGGGGGGAGTGTGGCCAGGGGGGGGGAAAAAGGCGTGTGAGACAGTTGGCTGTGACTCCCCCCTCTCCCCCTTTCCTGGTGTCCGAATTTTTATTTGGAAGGGGGGACACGACGAGCTCCCCAATGCACCGAAATCCACCCTCCGTGGCCGCCAAAAAAATACCCAGTATGCCTTCCAAGATGGCTCCATAAGGGCCCCAGCACACCAGAGAGGCCTCAAACACATCCAAAATGACCCGAAGGAAACACAACATGCCTCCAAGACGCCTCAAGAGAGGGCCCCAAGAGAACACCCAAGAAGTCCTCAAGAAGTACGCCACCCCCCCAGAAAGCTCTCAAGAAGGCGCAGCTGCTGGAAAGCAGCCCGAGACTTGAAGCCGCTACGATGGGGTCGGAGCAGATGGGGCCGGAGGTTCGCGCCGCATCGTCGATGCATCACCGACGTATCGGCGACGTCGGCGATGTATCGGCGACGTCGGCGTGCAGAAAGTCGTGCTCCACATCGAGCCACATCGCCGATGTATCGGCGATGCGGCGCGATCCTCCAACCCCATCTGCTTCGACCAAATCTGGGAAGTCTAGGGGCACCCCACCCCTTCGGGGCCCCAGAACCGTGTGGTGACGAGCCGCATGGTGACCTCGGAATCCCCAACGACCTCACCTGACGATTTGTCCCCGCACGGCCTCGGGACATCGGAGGCCTGGTCGTCCCCACCGACTCACCACACCGCAACGTGTGAGGGCCCTCGGCGCCCGGTGGCTGTTGGGTCATGACTGGGGCCTCGGGCGGCCGTTCGGGAGGATCCGGCCACCCCCGGAAAGCGCTCGGCGAGCGCACCTGCTGGAAAGCATCCTGAGGCTGGGAAACCGCCAGGAACCGACGAAAAACGTCGGAAAACTTCGAACCTCGAACCATCCGAAAGCTCGAAGCCCAAGGACTCACCACGCGGTGTGGTCACCGGACCGTGTGGGGATCCCCGATAATCGGGCGCTCGCGGGACTTGGTTTAGTGGGACCTGGCTTAGCCATGTGTTCTGGGGACGCCCCCCACCCGCCCCATTCCACTAACCCGAGCTGCTGTCACCCACCAGCTACGGCAGACGTGGTTCAATGATTCGGGCAATCTGTTGGGCTCTGAGGCCCAATCAGGAACTGGTTCCCCTCACCTGGGGCCCTCGCTATATCAGAACCACACCGTTTGGTCCGGATAGCCCCCCCCCCCTTTCGGGGGCGTCCAAGAGGGAAGAACCCAAATCCTAGCCAGCGGCACGTACGCGGCCCAAGGGGGGGGCCAGGGACGCAGTGAAGTAAGAAGAGGCGCCAGGAAAGCTGGGGAGATATCATGGCCCCCGCTGTGATGTCCCCCCCCCCTACTTTGACCTTCCAGAGAGAGTGCTAACGCAAAACACCACTCCAGACCTAATATACCTGTCTGGACTGCTTACATCTCGACTGGAATTGGGATATGTAGGTCCAGGTGTTATTCCTTCGCCCTCCTGGAAGGTCAGGGTACCCAGAGATCCGATGTCGTGATTGTTTCGATGCGCGGTCCCCCGAAGTCTCGACCCCTTCCCCAAGACCGGTTCTTCGTCCTGAGTCGATGTTGTCTTGACGGTCCTGGGGCCCGGCGAGGGCCCGTCCTGATTTTTCAATACGTTGGATCTGTGGGTGGTCCTCACCCCCCTCTTTGCCGCCCCCGACCCTCAGCGCCCCTCAAACGGGGACTCCACTATCGGGTACTTTGGCCAGTGACCCAGCGAACCCAACCCTTCCCGATGTGGGCAAAGCTGCAATGCAAGAAAAAGGCCCTAAAGTGGCAACTTTCGGCAAAATTTCAAAGTACCCGTTAGTAAGTACCCGTTACGGTGCCGTTGAGACCCCCCCCCCGCCCGCCCCGCCCCCCGGGGCCTTGCG
This sequence comes from Prorocentrum cordatum, assembly GCA_963575745.1. Taxonomy (NCBI): domain Eukaryota; class Dinophyceae; order Prorocentrales; family Prorocentraceae; genus Prorocentrum; species Prorocentrum cordatum. The sequence goes on from CAUYUJ010019782.1 coordinate 694,987, forward strand.
CACGACTGGGGCGCCCTCGCCCGCGGCGCCGCCGGCCGCGGTGCCGCTCGCCACGGCGCTCCCGGCCGCGGAGGGCGGGAAGACGTACCTCTTGCGGGCGGGAGGCGCCCGGACACCCTCCCAGAGATCCAACGCATTGAAAAAGTCAAGACGGAGGATGTTTGTTGGTTTTTTGCAATTTTCGGCCTCCAGAAGCCCTCGCTGGGCCCCGGGACCGTCAAACAACGACTCAGGGTGAAGAACCGGTCTTGGGGAAAAGGTCGGGACGTTCCGGGACCCCGCATTGAAAAAACCACGACATCGGATCTCAGGGCTCTCGGGCGTGAATTAATCCGGAAGGGGACCAAAGTCAGGAGGGCCAAAAAACATTAGGGGGGTCATAGGGGTCTCTTCTGCAGATGTATTGAACAAACCGCGGAGAATCATCATCTCTACTACAGAGACGGGGACTTGAGTGAGGTCACGTCCTCACGACGTTATTGGGATTAGGGGAGGAGCGATACATGGGGGGGGGGAGAGAGAGAGAGAGAGAGAGAAACAAAAAAAAAAAAGTGCACTTCTCGGTTCCCAAATGGCCTCCTTTGGGGCCCTACAGGGCTTTCGGGGCCCTCGAGGGCCTCTTTTCTGCTGCCGTCGCTGATCCCCCATTCATCGCCCCCCATTGCTGGAGGGGCAAACAAACCTGCCTCGCTCTTGACCACCCTCGCTCCCAAGAGATACCAAGCGATGCAAGACTGCGGCCCGCACTGGTCAGGCCGCTTGACGAGGAGGCGCGTGGCATGAGCTGGTCTTGCCTGGAAGCGAAGGCGGTGTAGGTAACTGGCGCTCTGCATTACGCGACGCCCACCCACCCCCCCACGGCTGCGGAGACGTCCGGAGACTGAAGGGCCTTCTCGAGGCTCGGCCCCCCCCCTCCCCCCCTTCAGCACCCCCTGCCGACCCTCCTCGCCCCTCGCCGCGCGCCCCCCGCGAGGCCCCGGCAACCTCCCCGACGATCCCCGTCGAGCGCTTGCCGTCGGGGCTCTGGCCCACTCGCGCGCTTCCCACGTGGCAGGAGGTCGAGGGGGGGGAGGGCTCGCCCCGCATCCCGAAACATGCTCTCTTCGGCGGTGGACAAGCCTCCCTTTAGCAAACCTCCCCTTACTGAGAACGGCCTGGGGCCGAAACCGACGGACCTGGACCCGCAAAAAGGACGGCCGCGACGCCCTCTCGCGGACCGAAAACGGGCAATTCCTTAATCGACGCGTCAGGGTAGGAGGTCTATCCACCTCCGATCTTTTCTCCGGGCCAAGGCAACAAGTACGGTGGCTGCGACGTACGCCGCTCGAGGCGGCTCACGGGCCAAGCCACCCTCAGGCGCGCCAATGCTACAGAACACGTGTTTTTGTACATCCAAGAAACCCCACATGTGTTTCATTATTCGCGATAACGCCGGTTACCGGCCCCGCCGCCCCCCCCACCACCCTGGGTAACGTCACGATTCGCGCCAGCGCCGTCTGGGCAATAGCCACCCCAGGGCATTCCCAGGCATTCACAGATGGCGCCGGCACGAATGGTGACGTAAATGTCCCCAGTCCCCTTTCCCCACCCTCGCGGTAACGCCCATTATCGCCAGGAGATCTAAATATTCGACTCGAAACTCCCCATATGTGCATCTCATACTCCCGTCATGCCTCGCTGAGGAACTCTGTCTGTGAGCACCTGGGCGTGAGAGCGAGTCCGCGTGGAGGACGGGCGCGACGACGACGACGACGACGACGACGACGACGACAGAGACGACTTCAGTGACGTCCTCCTCATCTAGACATTCGTCTAGTCAAGGGCGAGAGGGAATTCCTGATCCGTCCTCACGGCGGCAACTCGGGCGCTGCTGCGCCCCGCTCTTTGGAGCGCTGCTCGCGGCACCTGCAGGCATCTGGGGCGCCCAAATGCCACGCATGCTGGATCGCGGTACACGCCTGTGTTCCTCCTCCTCCTCCTCCTCCTCCTCCTCCTCCTCCTGCGCCTCCTCCCCCTCCTCCTCCTCCTCCTCCTCCTCCTCCTCCTCCTCCTCCTCCTCCTCCTCCTCCTCCTCCTCCTCCTCCTGGTGAGCATCAGTGTGAATGAATATGATCGCTAAGGTCTGAATGAGGGTGAGTCTGTGAATCCGAGTAGGACTAAACCTGAGTGTAAGCGAGTCTGAGCATGGCGAGTCGGAGTGCGAGTGGGTCTGGGTATGGGTGAGTCCGAGCGCGAGCGGGTCTGAGCGCGAGTGGGTCTCGGTGTGAGCAAGTATGAGTGTGAGCGAGTCCGAGCACGGGTCCGTTTGAAACGCACCCTGGCGGCTCCCACCTGGGGTGTACAGCACCCCAGGAGGAGGAGGAGGAGGAGGAGGAGGAGGAGGAGGAGGGGGAGGAGGGGGAGGAGGGGGAGGAGGAGGAGGAGGAGGAGGAGGAGGAGGAGGAGGAGGAAGAGGAGGAGGAGGAGGAGGGTGCAGATATCGTGGTGAGCAAAGGATCCCCAAGAGAGCAAAGTCTTGGGGGACAGATACTGGCAAACCGCCTGCGACTTTCCCACCATCTGCACGCGAAGGGGCCCGGGAAAGCCCCCCCCTGGCAGCTCCCCCGTGGGAGTGCCGACGCCAGCGCCGCGCCTGAGAGACATCCTCACACTCTGTGTGAGAGAACCTGCCTATGAGTGAGTCTGAGTGAGGAAGAGGAGCGAACCTGAGCGTGAGTGTGAGTGAGTCTGAGTATGATGAGTGAGCCGGCGTGAGGAAGGGGAGGGATGAGGGTGAGTGTGAGTATGAGGGAGTCTGAGGTTTCGCGTGAGGAAGAAGAAAGAGTGAAAGAGTGAGGTCCAGAGGAGTGTGAGTAATAGCAAGAAAACCAGGTCCGGATATGGAATTCGTGCCTCTGAGAAGCAAACAACTTCTGGGAGGTCGTCGCAACAATGCTTGAGTGCTTGAGGGCCAGAAAGCCAGATCAGGGTGCCATTGGCATTGAGCCAGATTGGGCCAGGCAGCGGGGGCTCAGCATGATTATCCTTCCAGAAATGGCATCCGAATTCGTATATTGCTGATCCTTTCTGGACAGCCCATGCTGGGCAGCAACAAACATGAGATCGTTATCTTCCCATTGTCCCCCTAGGAAGAGGAGGAGGAGGAGGAGGAGGAGGAGGAGGAGGAGGAGGAGAGGAGAAGGAGGAGGGGCAGGAGGAGGAGGAGGAGGAGGTGGAGGAGGAGGACGTGGAGGAAGAGAAGGAGGGGGAGAAGGAGGGGGAGGAGGAGGAGGAGGAGGAGGAGGAGGAGGAGGCGTTTTCAGTGTGCCCTCTTTGATGTGAGATTGCCGCCTCTCCTGCGCGACTGTCATGTTCCCCCTGCCGAGCCGATGTGTCGTAGGGCACAGCTTCTGCACAAACGACCTGGGGGTCCACGCCATGGAGAAACGATATAAAAAAATAGTATAAAAAACTGGCGGCGTACCCAACCCCATCGCAATGCGGGGCAGGAGCAGCTTGGGAGATTTGACGCGAAGGCGGCGACGTGACGTGGACGCACGTACTTCTGCGAGCGGCATTCGGCAGGTTCGCAGGTCCCCAATCGAGGGAAACACGATGAGTAGCTAAGTGAACCCCTGCGTCACTAAGGAAGACGCAAGGTCCAAAAGGAGACGGTGGGCAAGGGGCTTGAAACGACGGCGGGGCAGCAACAGCATGGCATGGCCCCCCAAGGACGGCGAGGCGCCGCTCAGGTCTGCGCAGTGCCTCACTCCGCTGGACCCACCAGCAGCCTTCGAAAGTGGCGAGCCCACCAGCAGCCCTCGAAAAAGGCGACAAGTTCGCAGATCGCAGCCCCCCATGGACGGGGAGGTCCCGCTCAGATCCGCGCGGCGCCTCACTCCGCTGGATCCACCAGCAGCCCTCGAAAGTGGTGGCAGTGTCGCAGATCGCAGCCCCCCAGGGACGGGGAGGTCCCGCTCAGATCCGCGCGGTGCCTCACTCCGCTGGACCCACCAGCACCCCACGAAAGCGGCGACAATTTCGCAGATCGCAGCCCCCCAGGGACGGGGAGGTCCCGCTCAGATCCGCGCGGCGCCTCACTCCGCTGGACCCACCAGCAGCCCTAACATACAGTGGGGGCCAGTCCACAAGAAACCTGTCACACGAAACAAAACCCCTGAGCCCCCAAGGCGTCCCTCAATTGTTTGTGTGGGAACATCACGCCTTCCAGCGCAAAACCCTCGCGAAACCCAAGAGAAACCCAGTGCACGCCGGAGGCAAGCAGGTTGTGTCTTGGCATGGGCCTCCACGGTAAGCATCGGGTCTCTGTCGGGGCGCGCAAACATGGATTAGCGATCCATGTCTTTGGCACGCAGTCGCCAAATCCATGAATCGGAGGAGGTGCCCTCCCCCAAAAGGCAGCCAGCGCCGCCTCGCTCGGCAGCAGAAATCCGCGAATTTCCCTGGAAACGGGACCCGTCGCTAATCCACGCCCCCTTGATCCTCCTCCTCCTCCTCCTCCTCCTCCTCCTTCTCCTCCTTCTCCTCCTCCTCCCAGGAGTGCGTCCGCCTCCCAGGATCGAGGATCGTGCATCGAGAACGTTGGAAAACACTTCGGCCTCTTTTTGTTCGGGCCTCCAGAGAACCCCCTGCGAGGCATCCTCCCCCTCCTCCTCCTCCTCCTCCTCCTCCTCCTCCTCCTCCTCCTCCTCCTCCTCTGCCGTCCTCCATCACTCAAGCAGGAGATCGACGACAGAATATTGTTTTACCTCGAAATAGAATTCCTCGTCGAAGCTGCGAAGCACCTACAACGGTTCCACGCATTTGCCGTAGGCTCGATGGGGAAACTCGATTGTGCAGTAAATCTACTATGTTGTCCATCTCCTACTCGAATCATCCATCCTCCCCCCTCTCCCGCTCCCTCCCCACTCCTCTGGCCTCCCTCCTTCCTCTCCGGAGGCCAAGCCGCACCGCCCAATGCCTCGGGCCTGCGACGCGCGAAATCCGCCGACCGCCGCTGGCTTACCTTTTGTCTCGCGCGGGCGGTCTGGAGCCTCGCCTCCGCCTCTGGAGCTCCCCCGCGTTGTCGCCATCCCGCGGTGCGGCCACCGTGCTGCCACCCTGGCCATGGCTCTGACGTCCATTCCCTGTGTTTTTTTTCAGTTTCGTGCGTGTTTTTTTCGCCAATTGATCGAGGATGCTCCTCGATGGTCCTCACCGAAGGAAAAATGCACACGTCCGAGCGATGCCAAGGACATAGGGGGCGCTTTCCTATGGCCACGGCGAGCCTCGTCGGCCGCGGGCTCCTCCCCGAACTGAGCCTGAGCGAGGTCAGGTCGGGCAGGAGCCTCGCACCGGACTGACTGGCCAAGCAGGGGCCCCTGACCCTTTGGGGGGGGGACCTAAGTCAGGAGGGCCAAGAACACCAAGGATACAGGCCTCGGAACAAATTAGCGAACACATGCCACATTCATCCGTCAACGCCTCCCCCAACGCCTCCCCCTCCCCTCAATGTTCAAAGTTGGCGGTGGGTCTGATGAGATGCACTTCGACCGCAGTCTCCCCCGCGCGTGCCAACATTGAGTTTGGGGGGAGGGGGAGTGTTCAGTAATTGTTTCCCTCTACCGCAGGGGGTCTTTTCTGCAGGTGTATCAGACCAAACCGCACAGACGCATCAGCCCTGGTGCGAAGACGGGGGCCTCAGTGAGGCCGCGTCTCCATCGTGTTCTTGGGGTTAGGGGTTCTTGTGTGGTCGATGGATGGCAGACGGCGCGTGCGCAGAAAAAGAGGCGGAGATCAGCAGAATGCCTCGGGCATCCTCCCGGACACGAACCCCCCTCCTGAACCCAAGAGGGTCCTTCTCTCTCAGCTGGAGGAACCAAAAGAGGCATCATCATCGTTTGACGGTCCACGCGGAATCCTGGATCTGAGCTGGACCCCCCCCATCCCTGGCGCGCGGAGCGGTCACGGGGGCAGGGCCGGATGCCACTGGGGGGCCCCGGGGCAGATCCGAGAGATCCACTCGGACAGCCAAGAAAGTTTGTACTTCTGGCGTGCTTGTCGGGCCGGGCGAAAGGGGGGGATAGCAAAGGGAGGGTTTGAGAATCAGCTCACGTAGCAGGCGCCCATGTATCGAGCTCGGAGTGGGCCCCTCGGTGGGGGCGAAACCAGCTGCACGCAGCAAATTGCGTACCCCCCCCTTTCCAAATCACCCCCCTTTCGCCCGGCCCGAGCTTGGTTCTTCGACCCGCGCCTCACCACGACACCGCCGTCCTCCTTTGACGAACGAACAACACGCACCCACATCCATAGGTGGGACGGAGCGGGCTTTGGGTGCGTGTCGTCGGGATGGGGGCCCCCGCTCGAAAGGAAGCGCCCCCCAGGATCCGACAACCCGCACCAAATACCCATAGCCAGTCCTCCTCTCAACGCTCCCCCTGTGGGTATGGGTGTGTGTTGTTCGTTCGCCCTCCCTCGGGGACGCGCCGCAGCCCGGGGCCCGCGCAGGCCCGGGTCGGCCAGGGCCCCCGTAAGCGCGAGGCCCCGCATGGCCGGCCCCGGGGCTCTCCCCAGCCCGGGCCGACGCAGGGCCGCGAGGCGGCACCGGCCCCGCGCGGCTCCAACACACCCGCGCGGGCGGCGCACGTGCGCTCGGACGCGACTGGGCAGGACACCAGGGGGGAGGAGGAGGAGGAGGAGGAGGAGGAGGAGGAGGAGGAGGAGGAGGAGGAGGAGGAGGAGGAGGAGGAGGAGGGAGGGGGAGAGGAGGAAGGAGGAGGAGGAAGGGAGGAGAAGGATAAAGGACGGAGGAGGAGGAGGAGGAGGAGAAGGAGGAGAAGGGAGGGAGGAGGGAGAGGAGGAGGAGGGGGAGGAGGATGGGAGGAGGCGAAAGGAGAGAAGGACGGAGGAGGAGGAGAGGAGGAGGAGGAAGAGGGGGAGGAAGGAGGGGCGGAGGAGGAGGGAGGAGGAGGAGGAGGAGGAGGGGGAGGAAGAGGAGGAGGAGGAGGAGGAGGAGGAGGAGGAGGAGCACGACGAGCAACTTGGCCCCAGAACACGAGAGGGCCTGCGGGATGCAGAGGTGAGTCGGGAGAGAGAGGACACCTGGGTACCCTCGATTTGGCGTGGTCGACCTGCCAATCAGGGCCGACTGTACCGCATCCGCGGCCTCGCGGACCAGAACCCCAGGCCGCGACTGGGCGGATACGGGGCGTTTCTGTCGCGGCTGCCCCGCGCGGAGCGTATCCGTGCGACCGCGCCATCCGCGAAATCGCGCCCCGGCGTCCAGAGCATAGCATGAGGGAAACGGGTCCTGAGGGAAACGGATCCTGGGCCACGGGGCGTTCCCCCCGGACCAACTGCTATCCTGAGCCGCTTGCTGACAGCCCAGGGGCCCATGAAGGCACCCCGAAAGCCCAAAAGCAGCGAAAGACCTCAGGACCCGTTTCCCTCAGGGTCCGTTTCACCCATGGCGAAAAACGTGAAGGCGCGGGCACGGATAGATGTTCGCCAGATGGGGCTGGCCTGACCCCCAATCAGCGCTGACCCCCGTTTGCGCGAGCTCCGCCCCCCTGCGCTGGGGGGCGCCTGAGCGGTGGTGCGCCCGCCGCAGCAGCCTCGCTGCAGGGGGGGGAGGCGGCGGAGAAGCGGAGAAGCGGAGAGGGAAGAGGCAGGAGGTAAGAGGTCAAAGAGGTAGGGGCACTCAGTGGACGACTCCCCGATCCTAGACACCAGTGGGGACACACAAGCTGCTGCACTGCCTTCGGCCCGCCTGGGGCAAGGAGGAGGAAAAGGAGGAGGAGGAGGAGCATGAGCATATGACTACGTGACGAAGTCAGGACTGCGCTGAAGCGCTGGGCCTCCTTGGGCGTGTGAATTACACTTGGATGCCTCTGGCACGATTCTCTGCAGAGCTTAAGACCTTCGGCCAGAGACCGCGAGACATCGTGTCAAGGCGTCCAAATCTATGCGGGGTCAGCTCAACCGAACATGCTCTGCCTAAATCACACCACTGCCGGCTGGCGAAACAGCCACACCCAATGTGATATCACAATCGAAACGGACTATGGAACTGCAGCGCTCTGGCCCATGAACCCATCCGCCTGCTATGTGTAGCCTAGCCTGTAGAGGTTTCTTCAAGATTGTCCCGTCGTAATTCTCGAATAATTGAAGACTGCCGCCACTCTGCAAGGCAGCTTTTGGCCGCAAAGCCTCCCATGTCCTGCAGCCCCGACACTGTCGTCGTGGCAGTGAAACGAGGAGAAGGAGAGGGCAGCAGCAGCAGTAGCAACAGCAGGCGGCGGAGAAGCACCAGCAGCAGCAGAGGCACGATTCTTTCCCAGAGACACTGGTTGGCTTTCCTCTTGCTGTCGGTTGGCCCGTTCGGCCGCACATGCGTCAGATGTGGCGTTCTAAATCCTCATGCGAACGAGGCGCACCCCCCTTTCGCGCAACAGAGCAGAGTGGCGCATAGTGAGAGGTAGCCTACCCTTGAGGGCGGCCCCTCCTGCAACCTTGTCAGCAAGCGCGTCAGCCGTGTCAATCCGCCTCTCTGGGCTGGCAGCCTGACTACATCCTGCACGGCTTGATGCGAATGCAAAAAAACAACCGTGTTGAGATGAGCAGGACCGCGGCTGAGGAGAAGGCGGCCTAGACAGGCCCAGAGGTCGACGTCGGGGCCTGAAGGATGCCCGAAGCGTGTGTCAGGCCACCACTGGACAACGGGCTCGCCATTTGAAAAATACACAACGAAACCTGTTGCAATCCAAGTGCAACGCGCGCAACTTCCCTCGGGCGAAGACCTGGCGGGGCCCAGAAAACGGCCCACGGAGAGCGGCAGCCTTAACAGCATGAGGCTCAAGCGACAAAAAAAAACGAGTCCGACGCGAACTCGTCGGAACGACGCGTTGCTAGAGTCAGGGCTACCACTTGCGTCACCGCTGAGGAGCAGTGGCTCTTGCATGGTGTCCTTGCAGAAGATAACTTCGTTCAGTTCGTTGATCTTTTCTGCCGTCCGTCTGTCGTCAACTGGTTCGGTGGGAATTTCCGTCCGTGATTTGACCACCACACCGCGAAGCCAGAAGCCTTGGCCCATGTCCATCTGCGCAAGCGCCTGAAGAATGAATTCCTGAGGAATGCATCAGAATATGTGGTGCATTCACATCCCCATATACCATGATGGGGCATGCCTGGAACTTGGCGGCAACTTGGGCACAAGTCTGTGCCATGATACCTGGCGGCGACGTTGATAACGATGCCGATGATGATGATGATGCTGATGATGATGAGGACGATGAAGATGATGATGGCGCTGCTGATGATTACGATGGCGGTGCTGATGATGGTGATGGTGATGGCGATAGTGGTGTTGGTACTGATGAAAATGGTGATGCGGATGGCAATGCTGGTGATAACGACAAAAAAAGGATGGTGAGCGCGATGGTGATGTGATGGTGGCGATGATGGCTTACGCCTGGTGGTGTTGACGGTGGCGGTAATAATGATGACGGCGTTGGTGATGATGGCAAGGATCATGACGATGGCGATGGCGGTGGTGATGATAAGTGTAATGATGACGATGACGATGATGATGACGCCTGATGCGGCTGATGACGAAAATGCTGACGATTGGGCGCGGACGTTAGCAATGGCACGGGCGACGATAACGATGACGATAGTGGTGATGGCGATGGTGACGATGAGAATGATGACGTTGTTGGCGACGCGGATGATGGTGGGGATGAGGAGAATGACGATGATGATGACGATGGTGGTAACGATCGGCGGTGATGATGGTGATGATGTGACTGCTGATGGTGCTGCTGCGGATGGTGACGATACTGATGATGATACTGATGGTGCTGTTGAGGAGGAGGAGGAGGAGGAGGAGGAGGAGGAGGAGGAAGAGGAGGAGGAGGAGGGGAACGAGAAGGAAGAGGTGGAGGAGAAGGGTGATGTGTGCGAAAAAAAACGAGTCAGCGTGTTCGGTAGTGCCGCAGGAAAGGATGCGAGGTGAGGAGGAGAACGAGGAGGGGGAGGAGGAAGACTGTCTCACGGACACAATTGCGATCCACTGGTTGTCTGAGTGAACAACGCAATGGCATGGCAAGAGAACGGAGTCTTGAAGTACAGAAGGGGGATACCTCAGGCCCAGTCCGAGAGCCCCCGAAAAAAAGGGGGAGCCTGGGGGCCTCGGCTGGGCAACGCTCCGCAACTGAGCGCACCAGCGACATCGAAAGGTCGTTTGCATGTGTCCTATGAAAGAACATGAAAGAAGTTATCAGCATAAATGACAGAGCGTGCACGCACGTAGGATACACACGCGCACGCCGAAAGCGGGTTCATAAAGAAACTTACTCCAGTGCGCCCACGCAGTCCCACCTCATGGTTGGGTGTTGGGGGTCGTTTCATCATCGGTCCTTTCATCATCGCCCAATGCTTGCATTCGTCCTGAAGGCTTGCAACAATGTTAAACATGGAGGGCGTGCCAGTTTCAATATGTCGCTCTCGCATTAACGCGGCGCACAATCACCTTCAAAGCGCGCCAAGGCTTCAAGGATGGAGGGCGGCCCCGTTTTCTCAATGAGGTTCTTGCCTTTGCGCTACGCACATTCGTTTTCAAAGGTAGCAACTGCTTAAAGAGTTCGGTTCGCATGGTCGAGATCCCAGGAATGCCGTTCAGACAGGATAAGAATGCTGCGGCGCAACAATCACGTTGGTTCGTCGCGTTGCTGTCCCAGGACTGGTGTTCTGGCACGGTCAGGGAATGTCAGGACGCAACAATCACGCTGATTCGCTGTGTCGAAATCCTAACAGCGGCGTCCTGGCACGATTCAAAATGCTCAGACGGGTATCCTCCGGTGGGGCATATCGATGAACATGTGTTTTTGCTGCGGGCCGATGAAGACTTGGCGGGAGGGTTTGTTGCGTCATCGTTGATGCATTTTTGGCTACACTGACTGGCTGACTCATGCTGATGAAGGTGACCCCGAAGCCATGCACACCTGTCCTGCCCTCGTCGCCTCGGCTGGGTGGGGGTGGCGCATGGGGCAAAGGTGAGAAGAAGGTGAAGAGAAGGTAGAACACGAGCACGATCTCTAATTGCCAGGTGGGGGA
>CAUYUJ010019782.1:706177-777064 GCA_963575745.1 Prorocentrum cordatum
GTTATGATCGTTGTGGTTTTTAGTGTTGATGGCTGCTGTTGCTGGTGTTGTGTTGGTGTTGGTGTCGGTGTTGCTGTTGCTGCTGTTGTTGCTGTTGGTATGGTTGGTCTGCGTGTTGTGGTTGTTAGTGTTGCTGGTGTTGTCGTTGTAATTGTGTTTCCTGCTGTTGGTGTTGTTGGTGTTCGCGTTGGTGTGATTGTGGTTTGGTTTGCTGGTGTTGTCGTTGTTGTTGCTGTAGTTGTTGTGTTTGGTGTGGTTGGTGTTGGTTGTGTTTCGTGTTGTGATTGATGGTAGTGGTGTTACTATTGTTGCTGGGGTTGTTGTCGGGGCAGTTGTTGGAGTTGTTATTGTTGTGGTTGTTGTGGTCGTTGCGGCTGCTGTTCGTCATTGGTTGTTTGTTTGTGCTGTTGCTGGTTGTTGCTATTCGCGTTTATTTGTTATGTGTCGTCCTTGCTGTTCGTCGTTGGTTGTGCTTGCTGTTGGTTGCTATTGCTGGTTGTTTGTTCATAGTGTTTGTTTGCCTTGCTGTTCCGTGGGAATCCTGAAAGATCTTTCGGGATCCTTGGGGGTCCCTCGGGATCCTTGGGGATCCTTGGGAGTTTCTGGGAAAATTAGCACTCCCTAGGAATCTATCGGGATCCTTAGGGATATCCAGGAATCCCCAGGAATCCTTGGGAATCCACAAGAAACCTGTGGAATTCACAAGAATCCTTAGGAATTAATCGGGATCCATAGGAATCCTTCGGAACCCTTTGGGATCCGTAGGAATCCCTCGGGGTCCCTAAGAATCCTTAGGAACCCTGAAGAATCCATCGGAATCCTTCGGAATCAGGAAGAATCCATCGGGATGTCCTTTGAAAGTCCTTAGGGTTCCGTAAGAATCCGTAGGGATCCATAAGAACCCGTAGGATTCCTCAGGACTCATTAGGAACCCCTAGGAACCACAAGGATCTGTCAATATCCTTTGGAAAATATATCAGGAACCCGTTTGGAACTTTCAGGAGGCCTGAGGAATCCCCAGAAACCGCAACAACTAGCAACCCCAGCAAACCCGCAGGGGGTTCGAAGGCCCCGAGGGGGTGTTCAACAACAACGGCGTGCAACCAGGGGCCAGTCTGCCATAATATTACTACAACCACTACTGCTACTACTACGACTACGACTACTACGGCTACTACTACTACTACTACTACTACTACTACTACTACTACTACTACTACTACTACTACTACTACTACTACTACTACTACTACTACTACTACTACTACTACTACTACTACTACTACTACTACTACTACTACTACTACTACTTACTACTTACTACTACTACTACTACTACTACTACTACTACTACTACTACTACTACTACTACTACTACTACTACTACTACTACTACTACTACTCGACTTCACTATTTCTACTACTACTACCACTACTACTACTAGGACGCATAGTCCAGAGTAGTAACACTACTACTACTACTACGTTACTACTACTACTACTACTACTGCTACCACTACTACTACTACCACTACTACGACTACGACTACGACCTAACGACCTACGACTACAACTACGACTACTACTACTACTACTCACTAACTACCACTGCGACTAACGACCTACGAACTCACGTGTCCGTCATGCGTCTGCTGCGAAACTACGACTCGACGACCTAACGCACTACCGACTACGACTCCGTATTACGACCTACGACTACGCACTAACTACTACTACTACTGCTACTACGTACTTACTGCCACCTAACTACTACTACTGGCTACTACTACTACTGGGGCACAGTACTGAACAGGACCACTACTACGCACTACTACTACGACCACAGTATTCACTACTCCTGACTTACTACTACTGACTACTACACTACTACACGCTACACTACACTGCTACTACTACTACTACTACTACTAAACTACTACGACTACTACTACTACTACTACTACTACTACTACTACTACTACTACTACTACTACTACTACTACTACTACTACTACTACTACTACTACTACTACTACTACTACTACTACTACTACTACTACTACTACTACTACTACTACTACTACTACTACTACTACTACTACTACTACTACTACTACTACTACTACTACTACTACTACTACTACTACTACTACTACTACTACTACTACTACTACTACTACTACTACTACTACTACTACTACTACTACTACTACTACTACTACTACTACTACTACTACTACTACTACTACTACTACTGCCACTGCGACTGCGACTGCTACCACAACTAGTACTACTACTTATACTCGTACGACTACTGCTACCACGATTACCCCCTTATCGCTGTGCCCCCTTTGGTTTGCGGGCCATGCCCCGGCATGCAGGCACCCCGGGAAAACTCCCGGCGAGGCGCAGCCGCTGGAAGGCACCCCCGAGGCTGGACGACAGTCGAGAACCAACAAAAAAACACCCGAGAACCTCAAACAACGATCGGGGGTCCGCGGGCCATGCCTCGGCTAACCGGCGGCCGTTCGAGACGACGCAGGCACCCCGGGAAAAGTCCCGGCGAGGCGCAGACGCTGGAAGGCACTCCGAGGCTGGACGACCGTCGAGGACAAACAAAAAAAAACCCGAGAACCTCGAACAGCGATCGGGGGTCCGCGCGCTACCTCCCCCGCCCCTGAGCCCACAGGCCCAGGCGCTGCCCGGGAGGGCGGCGCCGCTCGGCCGCTCCGCCTGGGCCGAGCCGAAAGCAGCGCGGGCACTCCTGCTCGCCCCATCCGGCTCCCGCCCCCGCTCCCCCGCCTTCCTTCGCCTGCGGCTGCGAATCCGCGGGCGCACGACGCACAGGGGAGGCAAGCCGTCAAGCCCGCACCCTGACAAACCCCGACATAAACGGCCGGGTGGCCGCTGGGGTGCGCCATTCGTTTCATCCTGCTCCTCGTGATTCGTCCTGTTTCTCATGCGCATTCCCTCGATGGCGGACAGAACGGCGGGCAGACGCCACCCTGGACCCCACAATTTCCTCAAGAGTCGTCCCTTCCCCCGCTTATCCTTATCCTGCTCCTGCTGTTCCTCCTCCTCCTCCTCCTCCTTCTCCTCCTCCTCCTTACCCTCCTCTTTCTCTTTCTCCTGCTCCTCCTTCTCCTCATGCTGTTGCTGCTCTTGCTCCATGTCCCCCTCCTCATCGCCTCATCTTTCTCTTCCTCCTCCTCCTCCTACTCCTCCTCCTCCTCCTCTTCCTTTTCCTCCTCCTCCTCCTCCTCACCCTTCTCCTCGCCCTCCTTTTCCTCGCCCTCCTCCTTCAACATTGTGCCCCCAAAAATCAGCCCATTCCCACGGGCCGGCGATTCTTCCCGAATTGCGGTCCTGGAGCCTGGTGAGGGCACCCCCACGCCGAAACGATGCAAAAAAACACCTGGATGCTGCAGAACCTCCGAAAGCCAACGAAAACATGCGCAAACGTTGATGTCTGGCTGGTCGTGCTCGGCCTCGCCTTCCTGCTCCTTCTCCTCCTCATCTTCCTCCTCCTCCTCCTCCTCTTCTTCCTCCTTTTCTTCCTCCTGTTTTTCCATCTCCTCCTCCTCCTCCTCCTCCTCCTCCTCCTCCTCCTCCTCCGCCTCCCCCCTCCCGCCTTCTTCTCTCCCTCGCCACCTTCATCCCTCCCGTTTTTTTTCTCCTCCTCCTCCTCTCCTCCTCCTCCTCCTCCTCCTCCTCCTCCTCCACCTCCCCTCCCCCCTTCTCCTTGCCTTCATCCTGTTCCTCCACCTCCTCCTCCTCCTCCTCCTCCTCCTCCTCCTCCTCCTCCTCCTCTCCGCCATCTTCGTCCACCTTCTCCTCTGCTCCTCCTGGCGCAAAAAGTCCATATCCAAAACGAAGCTGGAGTACTTAGATCGAATATCCCGCGGGTTCTTGCTTGAGACGTGACTTTGTTATTCCGTTACGCTTGCTGTTGGTCCCCCCCTATACATATATATATATATATATGCCCCTTTCTTTCTCTCGTGAAGACGGTCATTCTGGTACGCCTCCCGGAACCCTTAGGCCCTCGGGATGGGACGGTTGGGGTCCGTCAGGCCGCCCCTGAGACAAGGAACAGGTGGACCAAGAGTTGGTGTTGCTGTTGCTGTTGCTGCTGCTGTTGCTGTTGTTGCTGCTGCTGCTGCTCACGGTAGTTGGACAATTGAAGGCGATCAGAATATCGCCCTCTCTCTCTCTCCCTGTATGTTTGTTGGTTCTCTCTCTCTCTGTTTCTCTCTCTCTCTCTCTCTCTCCCTCTCTGTCTCTCCCTCTCTCTCTCTCTCTCTCCGACAAACAAACTGCAGCTACTTACATGCGCAAATGCACGCGTGCAACGCAGCTCGGGAGATGCGCAGGGACCGACGCGGGACGCCGCCAACGAGAGGACCAAACAAGGACCGAACAGGAGGCCGACGTGGGCCCGAGGGACCGCGCGGCAGACGAGGAGGGAGGCGAGCCCAAGGAAGTGGGACAGCGCGCGCAGCAAACACTACGCACTGCGCCCGCCGAGCGCCCCAAGGGCGCTGCACATATGCCAAGTGCGCGCGGCTGCGCTGCCCGGGTCTCCACGGCCCCAAGCGCAGTGCACTTGCGCGTCTGAACCTGATTCTCATTCACTCTGACTGAGTGCCGAGAACAAAGAGATGGTGCCTTCGCTTTTACTGCACCGAATTTGCAGACGTGCTGCAACGGATTGTCGCGTGCATTCTTGTCAATGCTGAACCATGGAACCCGAGCAAAAAAACGAATGATTGCCACGTGGGTTCTGGATAGTTTTATTCCTGGCCCAAAACAACCCACGCGATTTTCACTTCGAAATCCGAAACGAAATTCCCCGGGGCAATCCAGGCCCATCCCATCACTTTCCGACAGAAAGCCGCTCTGCGATGTTGGCGCCATGACACCCTAACAGCGCGTCGAGAACTAAGAGATGGTGCCTTCGCTTTCTGCGGGCGCCAAGGCGGGGAAGCCCGGCGCGCGACGGTCGAACTCCGTCTCGGACGCTAGCCTTCAACGCGCTGATCCACATCGAAGGCCCCCGCCCCCCAAGTCCCCCACGGGCGCCGACCTTCGCGTCTCCGTCGCCCCCGCCGCCCTGGAGCAGCCAAGGGTGCGGCTCTCCTCGCCTCGCCGACGTCGTCTATCGCCATCGCGACCTCGATCAGGTCGCCGCCCTTGCAGCTCTCATATCGGCACATGCGCGCATGGATCGCGGGCTCATCGGTGCATTCCGCCGCGGCCGCCTCCAGCGCCTGCCAATGTACTTCGCCGCCCTGTTCTGCCCAAGGGCCGCCGATCATGGCCGCGAGCGCCGCCGGCGTCGGCGGGGCCAACCCGCCCCCGCACTCGCTGAGCACCATGTCGGCCTGCGCCGCGAGCTATATCGCCGCTGCCGCGCCCGCGCGCCCGGCAACCTCTGCGCCCTCCAAACGCCGGCCCACCTTGGACACGAGGCCGGCAGCGCGCTCGGCAAAGTCCTTCGACTCCGCCTGCGCGGCCCGGGCCGCGCCCCCCCCCCCCTCTGGCGAGAATGCGCGCGCTGCAATCCCCCCGCGTCGCTCCAATTAGATTGCTGCGCGAGCAGGGCCACCCGATCGACGGCAGCAGCAGCAGCAGCAACTCCTTCAGGCACCCGCCCTCGGCTGCCAGCCCCCCATCCGCCTCCGAACGGCGCCGGCCCCCTCGACGGATGCGAAGCCTGGCTGGCCCCCCCTCCGAACCTGCGCTTCCGCGCTGGATCCTCGCACCCCGCGGCCCCCATCTGCTTGCGCCCCCCCCCCCCCCTGGCTTCCATCGCCGCCCTGTGTGGAGCATGTCCCACCACTCGCCGACGCTTGGGAGGAGCTCGCCGCGCCTGGTCGCCGCCGCCTCTGACCGTCGACCACCGCCGCCGCGCGCTTTACTCGCTTGGCGACCAGCAAATGGCGCGAGGAGGCCATCTGCAGCAATGATGTCGCTCTCGCGTGGCCTCTGCGCCGCAGGCAGCGCGAGCGCGGCTCGCGCTCGGGCCCTCGGCGCCGCGAGCGCCGGCTCGGCGCGACCACCCACGCGCATCTGCCCCCCTGCGTCGGGGGGGCGCGCGAGCGCGATTGTCGTCGGAAAAGGCCTCGCGAGCGCCGGCGGCGATGAGGCGCAGCGCGCGCTCGCGCGCGATGGCCCACTTGAGCGTGGGCGGGCGCGCCGCGGGGAGCGCGGCGCATCTCCCCGCGCGCCGCGATCTCGCCGAGCGTCTCGCCGCCTGTCCCTCGTCTGACGCGCGTTGTTCCAGTCGACGCGCGCGTGACGCTGAGTACGTTGAACGCGTTCTGCCTCGCGTGCCGCGGCTGTCGCGCCTGCCGCGCACGCGCGGCAGACGCCGCCCGCGCGACCGCTGCGCCGGCGAGATGGCCCGCCCGGGCATGGTCCGATTACGCAAACAACTTCGATGCCACATTTCCCAAAAGTGCCGTCACCATCCTGGGCGGCGGGCGCAGCCCCTGCCAGGCCAGGCGGCGGCCCCCGCTGCGCTGCGGCCAAGGCGCGGCGCAAGCGCCTCGGGGCGAACGGGGCGAGAAGGCGCTCGACCTCCTCGCCCCCGAAGAACATCCACCCTCGCGCCCTTCCAAGGAACCTCCGCGAAATACCCCCCCCCATGGACAACTGCGACGCGCCTCGAGATCCCCGCGCAGCTGGCGCGCCCGAGGATGAAGGGCCGAATCCGCATTGATGCTACCGCTGCCTCGCAACGTCGGCGGGCAGCGGCGCCCCCCGGCGACCCCCCGCCGCGCGGCCCCGATCAAACCTACATGTCCAGCGCAATCCCGAGGGGCCCTCGCCGCCCCTTGCCCCGCTCGACCTCTGGGCCGTCGCCCCCAACGCAAGACGGGCCAGGCCCCAATGTCCGCGCGCTTCTCTCGTCGCCGGCGCCGCCGCATGATCGACTCCCACGCGCGCCACCCCTCGCGTCGTAGAGCGTAGTTTTCGTGCCTGAGAGCCGCGCGGCGGCGCCCCCTCTGCCTCCGCCAAGACGGAAGCCGCGGCGCCTGACAAGGCCGCGCCGCTGACCAGCGATGCGAACACAAGCCGCTCCGCCCCTCTGCAGCGAGGGCGAGCGCCAAATCCCCTGCGCCATCGCCCAGCCTTTTTTGATCGCCTGGATCATGGCCTCGAGCTCGTCGCAGTTGCAGTTCGCCGCGCTGCTCCAGACCAACCCAGCGCGCGCGCGGAGTCGCCCCCGCGCCCGCGCCCTGAATTCCCGGGCGGTGCATCTCGCGAGCTTCCGCGAGGAGATGGCCGGCGCGACGCCCTGCTAAAGACATTCCTACGCGCGAGCACTCGCAGCCAAATCTTGGCCCAAGCCCGCGCCGCCACGCTTCGAGCACGCCTGCGCCTCCGAAGCCTTGCCCGTGGGATCCACCGAGTGCGCCTTGAATGCGTCGCCCTCGAAGCAGCCCGCGCTCGCGCCGACCGCGCGGCGCCTGTCGAATTCGACGGGAGTCGCCCCGCCTGTCGAGACCCGCCCCTCTCTGACCCACTTCTCAGGCGAGACGGCCCGACCACCGACGCGAATTTCGCGCTTGCCCAACAACAGAATGACGGCCACCATGGCTCATCGAACCCGTGCGCCCCAGATGCGCGGTCGCCCTGGCGCCGCCCGGGGTCGCGGCCAGAAGAGTGCCTATTGGGCGAAAGGTGGTCTATGCGTGAGATCTGTTTCTCCCCGCACCCCTCTTCCCTGCGCCCCCCCCCCCCCCCCTTCCCTCGTTTCTCCCTGTTTCTGGGAGGCGTCGCGAGGTGTCGGAGGCCCGGCCAGCGGGGGGCCAATCTCTGACGCCCCTCGCGAGGATCGCGGCCGCCGAGGGTGGGGGGGGGGGCGGGGGGGGGGGGGGGGGGGGGGGGGGGGCAAATCGACCCCCCCCACTGTGGACCGACCGCCTCCAACATAGATGGCCCCAAGAGGCCCCCGAGACGCCCAGGCGCCCAAGTGGCCCCCGAGCGGCCTGCGAGAGCCCAAGATGACCTCCAAGTTGGCTCACGATAGCCCAAGCTGGCTCAAGACGTCTCCCACATACGCTCCACTGTGCCCCAAGACGGCCCCAAGGCGGCTCGAGATGGCCACGGAGCCCCCCCAGGAGGATCAGCATTCCCTCGCTGTTTGACTATGCGCGACTATTCGGCCGGCCGGCTCCCTCGCTGTTAGACCATGCGCGTCTCTTCCTCTCTTCCCCCCGTCGACTCTCATGGGCGTCGAGAGTTTCAGAGAGCCCCTCCCTGGCGCGGACCCCAGGCAGCCCTGGCTCGAATGCGGGGAAAAGCTGCGGCACGCGAGCCAGGACCCCGACAGAGCCTTCCCTGTTCGCGACCTCCCTTTCGGCAGTCCTTGGTTTGAGCGGTGGCACCAGCGAGTTGCGAATGACCACCGATCTGCGCAATCGGCGGTCCTCCGAGATGCCCCATGCATTCGGTAGTTTGGACCACCGATGGGCGAGTTCGCTCTGTCGACGTCTGAGATCCTGACAGGGCCGTTCCCCGGGCGGCGGGTGGCGCGGGGCGCGGCGGACGGGCTCTCTGCGCAAGGGCAACCGCGCGCGATACCTTCTGTCCAGTAAACTCGGATCTCCTCGGAAGCACACCGGCGCGCTTGCATTTTCCCTTTGCCCAGCCGCGCCAGATGAACGCCAGCGCGAAATAAAACGCTCGCAACGGTCGCGGCGGCCACTTTCCGTCGCCCGAACTTCTGGGACGCGATGCGGTAGTTACGCGCGAATAGCAAAGGCTCAGACGCGCCCCTCATGAAGCGGCCTGATCCACTCCTGATCGCCACTTGTTCCGTCCGCTGCTGGAAATACTTTTGAACTCGCCCTCCTTCTCAGCGTTGATGCGTCCGCGACGAACGCCGCGCCCCGCTCTCGACCTCCTCGCCGTCGTCCCACCATGCCCCCGCTAAATTATCGAAGTCTTCTCTGCGTCCGCAACCGGACGGGTTTGCGGCGTCGTAGCTCTTGCGGGGCATCTCCCACCCGGCCCACTCCACGCAGCGCTGCGCGCGGCCATCGCGACGCGCTCTGGCCCCCTGCCGCGGGCCGCGAACACGCGCGGCGAGGGGCGAGAGGGCCCGCTTCTGAGCAGCCCTCAGCGCAATGCCGCTCGCCAGAAAAGGGCGCGCCCCACGCGCCGCCCTCCCCCGCGCAGCGCCCCCTGTCCATTCCACTTGTCTAACGCGAAGCCGCGCACTAGGGGCGCCTGGGCGGGGGGCATTCGCACTCATCGCACGCGGAGGGCCAATAAACACAAAAACAAAAACGCGCGCCTCGCTTCCTCGGCCCCCGCAGAAGAGGAGGAGGAAGCGGAGGGGGAGGAGGAGGAGGAGAAGGAGGAGGAGGAGGAGGCGGAGAATGAGGAGGAGGAGGAGGAGGAGGACGAGGGGGAGGAGGAGGAGGACGAGGAGGAGGAGGAGAAGGAGGAGGAGAAAGAGGAGGAGGAGGCGGAGGTGGAGGGAGGAGGAGGGAGGAATAGGAGGAGGAGGAGGAGGAGGAGGTGGAGGAGGAGGAGGAGGAGGAGGAGGAGGGAGGAGGAGGAGAGAGGAGGAGGAGGAGGGAGGAGGAGGAGGAAGAGAAGGAGGAGGAGGAGGGAGGAGGAGGAGGAGGAGGAGGAGGAGCACGAGGAGGAGGAGGAGGGGGAGGAGGAGGAGGACGAGGAGAAAGAGGAGGAGGAGGAGGAGGAGGAGGAGGGGGAGGAAAAAGAGGAAACAAAAGGGCCTATGAGGTGGGATGACGGGCCAGACATCCGACTTTGTGAGGCCTGCTCTCCTTGCCGAGGCCGGGCTTTCCATCCCGAGCATTTTTTGACGCTTCAGGGGCTCTGCGAAGGGCCCCTGGACGGCGGCAGTCTGCCAAACTCATCCGCGCGGCGACGGAGGACAGTGTTCTCCTCCTCCTCCTCCTCCTCCTGCTCCTCCTCCTCCTCCTCCCCTGGTTCCTGCTTCTCTTTCTCTGAGTACACGCACGAGGGGCCCTAGTCAGGAGTGGCCTTTCGTGCGCGGCTCCAGGGGGGCAGCGGGGTAGGTATGTGTATGGGAGGGGGGGAGGGAAAAGGGGGGGAACTCCAAGCTTGCAAACTAGAGCGGTGGGGGATCCCTGTGGACCCGCACCAAAGGCCACTCCAGCGAAGAAAAACGTGTTCGCGTCGCCGACATCTGCTCCTCCCAGTCCTCGTCCGAAGCACGTGCGGCCCGAGTCCCATCCGTAGCATGTGGCTTTGCAGTAGGCCCCAGGTCGCGCCCGGTGCCGTCGCGTGGCGCCTAGGGGGGCTCCGGTTGCTGCCGAGGCTGGTCGTTTCAGCAGCTGTCGGATGGCGAGGGCTTGGTATGGAGTTACATTTACTGCGCTCGAGGGGTACCCGTGGGGTCTGAAGCATATGCCTGCAGTTCCACACCGCATTCAGTGCCACCTCATGATTCCCATGTTCATCAACGTGGTGGTGCTGGTGCTTGCGGCCCGGAGCCACCCGTCATCAGTGGTTTGCCTCACCGTCATCCTGCTCTTCGCAGTGTCTGGTATGTATCGACGTTTCAACTTGTTGCTCACAGGAGGAGACTTACCCCACGTGCGGAAAAGCGCCCAACAACATGAGGTGCGTCCAACCAAGTGAAGAACTTGTCCTGAATCGTATGTCAATGTAGTTTCCAAGTAATGAGCCGTGACGATTCACAATGACTGGTGATTGGTGGTGGCTTCCAGGTGTGCGTTCTCACCTCCTCGTGATCCTCCGTCCAGGGCGTTTCGCTTGAGACTCCATGACAACACGTGGTCCTGGAGCTAGAGGGTTCGAACATCTAAGCGGATGGAGGGCAGGCCTTTCTCAAAATATGGTTCTTGCGAAGACGACTCGCGACATGTCGTGTTAAACGTTACCAGCAGCAACACGGGTGAAAGCGACGTGGTTCTCAACATGCGGCTCTCGCCTTAGACACGCGCACATTGGCTACAGACAGATTGCAGAAATACTAAGGCAAATGGTTCTCAACATGTGGCTCCCACAACGGCGCCGCGAGCACATTGGGTTTAAACGCTTCCATCGCCGCGCATTCTCGTCTGAGAGGCTTCAACAGTTGCGCGGATGTAGTGCTCCCAAGTTTGGGCTCTCGATTTGGGCTGTCTCATGTCTAGCGCCCCCAATTCTACAACTTTTGCAACAACGTCACAGATGGAGTGAGACCCCATTAAAACCAAAGTCTCTCATTGGTCATTGCACTGGCCTTGCAGACGTGCTGCAGCGGATTTCTGTGCGGATGTCTGCCCGAAACGGCGCGTGAAACACGAAGTGAGTTTCGCGTGGATTATTTTTGGTTTTCATCCCTGGCTAAAACAAATCCGCACAAAGTTTACCTCGGAATCCAGAACGAAATTCTGCAGGACACCCTGGGCCCACTCTATCGCCTTCCGAACGAAATCCGCTCTGCGATGCTGGCGCCATGACAATTGAAGCTTCAAGCAGGTCTGTGGCCATAATCATCGAATAACAGAAAACATCAGTGGAAACGCCCTTGAAAATCATGCTGCAGCCGTGACTGTCTTCATAGCTCGAAAGATGGATTGCCGTCTCAAGGGCAATTCCATAGGACGATCGTCCTTCACAGGAAGACTTCCCCACCACCGCCCCAAGCACCTGACCTGATCGTCGATGCACGGTAATCATCCTCGTGTCGCTCGTCGTCGTGGTCCCCCATTCCTTTTCCTTATGACTAACCTATCCTTGTCGCACCCCGAATCTCGTTCCCTGGGCGGGGCAGGCGTTTCGCCAGAGACTCCCTCACCATTTATGACCCTGAAGCTAAACTATGGGCAACAATTTCACAGATGGAGAGCGGGTCGTCATCAAATGTGGTTCTCCCCTTAGCGCCGCGCATACTCGTTTCAACACATTGCAACAGGCTTCGCGGATTGAGGGCGGGCCGTTTTCAAAATGTGGCGACCGCCTTAGCGCCGCGCGCATTCCGTTTAAACAAACTGCAACATGTTCAGGGATTGAGGGCGGGTCGTTTTCACACTGTGGCTCTCGCCTTAGCGCTGCGCACGTTCACTTTAACATTTGCGAGAGCTCCACGGATTGAGGGCGACTACTTTTCAAAGTGCGACTCTCGGCTTATCGCCGAAACCATTCGCAACTTTTTTAAAACTGCAAGAATGTCCCGAAACTGTGTTTGGAAAGGTTAGGGATTATGAGGGTGCAACAAACACGTTGGTTCGCGACGTTGAAATTCCAAGAATAGCGCTCTGGCACAATTCAGGATCGTCAAAACGCAACGGTCAGGCTGATCCGTGGCATGGGAATCTCGAGGCCAATGCCTTGGCGTGCTTCAAAGTGTTGGAACAGTTGCTTTCCAACCAAACAGTTCCCCCAGTGAAAATGAACCTCTGTACGGGCCTATGAAGAGGGAACTTGGAGGAAAGGTTTATTCCAACATCACTGATGACTCTGAGGTGTACATGTCGCCCTCCTCCTCCTCCTCCTCCTCCCCCTCCTCCTCCTCCTCCTCCTCCTCCTCCGTGTCCAGTCCCTCCTCCTCCTTTCCTCCTTTTTCCTGTCGCACCCCGAGGCCAATCGAAAGGGCGGGCCCGGCGTGTCGCCGAAGACTCCGTTTTCAAAATTGCCCGCCACATTGGTTTTGACCATCTGCAAAGGCTTCGCGGATCAAGGGGGAACGTTTTCAACATGTGGTTATAGCTTTAGCACCGCGCACAGAGCTGCAAATTTTGAAAACGAGTATACGCGGCGCTGAGGCGAGAGCCAAAACCACCGGCCTTCAATCCGTGACATTCTTTGAGCCACATTTTGAAAACGACCCGCCCTCAATCCGTGAAACTCTTGCAAACATTTTGATCGATTCATAGCATTAAAAACTGCAAGAGCTCCACGGATGGAGGGCGGGCCGGTTGCACAATGTGGCTCTCGCACTCGCGCCGCGCAGGTTCGTTTAAACTTTGCCAGGGCTCCACGGATGGAGGGCGGGTAGTTCCCCACTGCCTTTGGAGGGGGAGGAGGAGGAGGAGGAGGAGGAGGAGGAGGAGGAAGAGGAGGAGGAGGAGAAGGAGGAGGAGGAGGAGGAGGAGGAGGAGAAGTCCTCCTCCTCCTCCTCCTCCTCCTCCTCCATTCTCAGTGGGGTTCTGGTTTTCTTCTCTGCCTCGTCGCACCCGCGTTTCCCGCACCTCCCTTCTCCCCTTCTCACACAGCGCGGCACAGCACAGCACAGAACAGCACAGCACAGCACTTAGCACAGCTCAGCTCAGCAGCGCACAGCACAGCACAATGGGGGGAAAACGCCAGGCGTGGCGTTTTCTCGACACCAGAAGGGGGTGCGCATGGGGTGGTCCCTGAGCGCGGGCGCTATCAGTGATGGTCGTCCAGGGCACAGCAGGCGTGGCGTTTTCTCGAGACCACAGGGGGTGCGCACGGAATGGTCCCTGAGGGCGGCCGCTATCCGTGACGCAGCACAGCACAGCACAGCACAGCACTGCACTGCACTGTTGAGCACTGTTCAGCACAGCTCAGCACAGCCCAGGGCACAGCAGGCGCGGCGTTCTCTCGACACCACAAAGGGGTGCGCACGGGGTGGTCCGTGAGCGCGGCCGCTATCCGTGACGGCCGTCCAAGGCACAGCAGGCGTGGCGTTTCCTCGACACCACAATGGGCGTGCGCACGGGATGGTCCCCTGAACGCGGCCGCTATCCGTGGCGGTCGTCCAGGGCACAGCACGCGTGGCGTTCCTCGGCACCACACGGGGTGCGCACGGGGTGGTCCCTGAGCGCGGCCGCTGCCCGTGACGGTCGTCCAAGGCACAGCAGGCGTTACGACCGTTACGGTCTCTCGACGCCACAGGGGGTGCGCACGGGGTGGTCCCTGAGCGCGGCCGCTATCCGTGATGGTCGCCCAGGGCACACCAGGCGTGGCGTTTTCTTGACACCACAGGGTGTGCGCACGGGGTGGTCCCTGAGCGCGGCCGCTGTCCGTGACGGCCGTCCAACGCACAACAGGCGTGGCGTTTCCTCGACACCACAGGGGGTGCGCACAGGGTGGTCCCTGAGCGCGGCCGCTATCCGTGACGGTCGTCCAGGGCACAGCAAACGTGGCGTTTCTCGGCACCACACGGGGTGCGCACGGGGTGGTCCCTGAGCGCGGCCGCTGTCCGTGACGGTCGTCCAGGGCACAGCAGGCGTGGCTTCTCTCGGCACCACAACGGGGTGCGCACGAGGTGGTCCCTGAGCGCGGCCGCTATCCGTGACGGTCGTCCAGGGCACAGCAGGCGTGGCGTTTTCTCAGCACCACACGGGGTGCGCACGGGGTGGTCCCTGAGCGCGGCCGCTATCCGTGACGGCCGCCCAGGGCACAGCAAGCGTGGCGTTGTCTCGACACCACAATGGGCGTGCGCACGGAATGGTCCCTGAGCGCGGCCGTTGTCCGTGACGGCCGCCCAAAGCACAACAAGCGTGACGTTTCCTCGACACCACAGGGGGTGCGCACGGGGTGGTCCCCTGAGCGCGGCCGCTATCCGTGATGGTCGTCCAGGGCACAGCAAACGCGGCGTTCTTCTCGACACCACAGGGGGTGCGCACGGGGTGGTCCATGGCGCGGCCGCTGTCCGTGACGGCCGTCCAGGGCACAGCAGGCGTGGCGTTTCCTCGACACCACACGGGGTGCGCACGGGGTGGTCCCTGAGCGCGGCCACTATCCGTGACGGTCGTCCAGGGCACAGCAGGCGTGCCGTTCTCTCGACACCACAAGGGGTGCGCACGGGGTGGTCCCTGAGCGCGGCCGCTATCCGTGACGGTCGTCCAGGCGGTATCGGCGGGGCAACGGCCACCAACATCATTCTCACATGCTTCACTTCAGCGATCATCACCCAGCCATCATATAAGTATGTGGAGTTCCTCGGGTGCGTAATGTTCACAATGTAGCTCTCGCCTTCGCGCCGCGTTCCTTTATTTTCAACAGTTGCAAAACTTTCACGAATTGAGAGCGGTTCGGTGTCAAAATGCGGTTATCGCATTAGCGCCGCTCACATTCCGCTTCAAAACTGCAAGAGATTCACGGAGCCCCATGGTCAACGTACCAGACATGGCGGGTTGGAAGAATTCTGGGTTATGAGGGCGCAGCAGTTACGTTGATCTGCGGTGTTGGAAACCCAAGAATGGCATTCTGACTCGATTCCAGATCGTCAAAACGCGCGAAGGTAAGGTTGATCCGTGGCGTTGGAATCCCAAGATTAGTGTCTTGGCATGCGGCAGGGTCTTCAAACAGTTGTCTTCCAACGAGGCAGCTCCCTCAGTGGAAATGAACCCTCTAAGGGCCTATGAAGAGGAAGCTTGGAGGGAGGGCTTAATCCATCATCGTTGATGACTCTTGGGCTTACACTGGTCCTTCTCCTCATCCTCCTCCTCCTCCTCCATTCTCGATCTCCTTTCTCCTCCGACGTTGCTTGCTGTTCGTGGTGTCGGCCCCGAAGGCTTCGACCGCTCCCGCTGCCATTACATCCGACGTCGCCATGTTTCTCACATCGTGGCTCCCCGGAGGCCCGATCCCTTGCCCGGTCCCTTGCCCGGGACGGCCCTTCTTCTAACGTTAAGTCGGGCATGTCCTCCCACAGGCGGGCTTTCTGGGCGAAGTATATACGATTAGTCAACAATGATAAAAGATAGTGGAAAAATCGTACCCTGAGCATTTTTCTTGGCAATGTTTGCTTATTCATCCTGAAGGAGGACTGACTACTGCCGCGTCGACACGTAAAGACGAAACTCACAAAGACGAACCAGCCCGAGCCGAACAAGTTAGTTAAGAAGAAGACGAATTGTCATGCCAAACAGTTAACAGTTAGGAAGACGAAGACGAAGACGACAGCGGTCATCCAGATTTTGTGGAGTTAGGATATGTGATCGTTTGGGCATGCTGGGTGCATGCTTCTGAAAACGTTGGTCTGACACGTGCGTCTAAGCTCTTGCTAACAAGGTTTGGCCAGGATTATGACGTAGGGGATGTTTCATCGCATCATGCAATAAGTCAGCGTTAGGTGTCTCCAGCTTGGAGTTGACGACGGTTTGCTGAGTATCGATGAGCACATAGATCGATGTGTGTGTGTGTGTTGAGGGACGCTGTCTTCCCCCCACCGGACACCAGCTCCACAAGGAACTCTCATCTGTAGCCATGCATCCCAAACACGACATAAAACTGCCAATGTGTCGATCTTCTGACACCAAGCAAGCAAGGCAGGAGGCAACACAACATTCCAAACGACCGAACGACGCGCGTTGTGGGTTTTGTTTGGTTTGGCGAGTGTGGGGTGGCGATTAAGATGTGGAGGTGTGGCTTGACAGTTATGGAAAGAAGACGAATCGCCCCCACGAAAAGTTCATGGTTCGGACATAGAAGACGAATCCACAAGAAGACGAACCAGCCCAACCGAAAGTTAATAGTTAGAAAGACGGAAGACGCACGACGAACCCGAACAAACAGTTAATAGTTTCGTCTTCACGTGTCGCCGCGGCAGTACCTACCAAACCACCTCAACCCAACCCGAAGACCCGAACTTGACCCGAATTTCGGATTGGGGGGGGGACGGGCTCCATATGTTTTCCCAATGTTCCCCGACCCCCCCCCCCTAGAAATGGAGGGCAAATGGAGGCCTTCGGGTTGGGTTGGGGTGCTTTGGCCGGCGGCGAAGGACATGCCCGACTTCACTCTCACGGCACAGAGGCCGGTAAGGGCCCCCCGGGGGCCTCACGTGGCCGAGACACCTTCCGGCGTTCCCCTCTCCCGAGGCGCGCGAGGAGGGCAAACCCTCGGGACGTCACTCCTGAAGGGGAACTGGGACACACAAATAAATACACACAAATAAAAAGATTCCCCATATTTTTCCATATTTTCTGGGTTTTTGTCTTCCCCCCCACTGCCCATATTTTCCTATATTTTCTGGGAATCGCCGATTAATTGTGTCTGTGTGTTTTTGCCCCTCCTGAACTCCGGCCTTCGGCAGTGGACAAACCTCCCTTTAGTCAACCTCCCCTTATTAGTGAAAACGGCCAGGGACCGAAACCGACGGACCTGGAGCCGCAAAAAGGACGGCCGCGACGCCCTGTCGCGAACCGAAAACGGCCTATTCCTTAATCGACGTGTCGTGGTAGGAAGTCTATCAAACTCCGAAGCCTCCTGCGGCCGACCGGGCCGATCCGACCAGGCCTGGAGTGACCTTGGCGAGGCGCAGCTGCTGGAATACATCCCGAGGCAGGGGGACTTCCAGGATGGGGAGCCCACAAAGGACGAACGCACCCAACTATGCACATGAACACGGCCCCTTGACCCGCGAGACTGGCCGCGTGATACGAACATTCGCGCAGTGTGGACTCTCGAAACCAACATGGATTCATGTACGTGTACGTCCCGAGGACAGGGCGAGAGAATCTCGAACCTTGCGGAGCCTTCCGAGAGAGCACCTCGGGAGCCGGGCGGGCTTCCAAGAGCCCCCCCCCTGGCCACCTTGAAAGCCCCACCGCCTTTGCAGAAGGCCTCCCCCCTCGCGCCAAGCCCGCCTCCTGGGCCCCGCCGAGTGTGACAGGAAGAAGTCCGTCGTGGCCTCGTCTCGGCGCGAGGATGGACGTCCTGCCAGGCCACCCCAGCCCAACCCGAAGACCCGGAACCCGGGCCGGGGGGGGTGCGGGCTCCCTGTGCGCTCGATCCGGGTTCCCTGGCGCCCCCCCGCTGGGATGGAGGGCAGCTTGGGGCCTTCGGGCTGGGTTGGTTTGGTGAAGGAAGGGGGTCGCCTGGGCCCCGATCGCGGGGCGGCGGCCTCGGCACGACTGGGGGCCGAGGCCCTGCTGCTCGGAGCTCTCCGCGGCCCGCCTCGCCTGGGGATGCAGGGAGCAAGCCAGAAGGCTCAGTCGACGACGACGACGACGACGACGACGACGACGACGACGACGACGACGGACGACGACGACGAACGACGAACGACGACGACGACAGCATCGACGACGGACGACGGACGGCGGCCGACGGACGACGGCGGCGGTGCCAACGACGAACGACGGCGACGAGCGACGACGTCCTCCTCCCTCTTCCTCCTCCTCCTCGTCCTACTTCTCCTCCTCCTCCTCCTCCTCCTCAACCGCCTCCTCCTCATCCTCCTCCTTCTCCACCTCTGTCTTCTTGTCCTCCTCCTCCCTCCCCTGATCCTCTTCCTCCTCCTCCTCCTCCTCCTCCTCCTCCTCCTCCTCATGTTCCTCCTCCAGCTCTCCATGTCCGAAACTTCTGATCCTCAATGCCGCGGCTGGAGCCTCCGCGAACCCCCAAGCCTGGGCACGCCCTGGAAGAAACCAAGGAATCCGATTGGATGCCCGTGGGAATGAAGACCCCAAGCGTCCCGACAGGAGATAACTCGTGGGGGAGGGAGAGAGAGAGAGAGAGACAAAAAAAAGTAAAAACATAGAGAAAGAGAGACACACACAAAAGGAGTGAGAGAGAACGAGACAGAAAAGAGACAGACGTACAGAGAAAAAAGGAAAGGACACACACCTAGATCTATATATATATATACATAGATATATACACCACAACCTTATGTGTATATGTTGTTCTCTCTCTCTATCTCTCACTCCTTATCGCTATCTATATATCTCGCTGTCTCTCAGTGTGTCTCTCTGCCCGTCTCGTCTCTCTCTCTCTCTATCTCTCTCTCTCTCTCTCTCTCCCTCTTCCTATTTGTCTCTGTCGATCGCCCGTTTCTCTTTCCACGTCGCTCTCTCTCTCTCTCTCTCTGTGTGTGTATGTCCATCGTTATTTCGTCCTCTCTCTCTATCTCTCTCCCTGGCTCTCTATCTCTCTCTCTCTCTCGTTCTGTTTCTCGATCGTTCCCTCTACATGTCTATGTGAACCGATGTGTGTAGACAACGCTTGTCTGCGACGTCCGTCTATACGTACAGACAAGCGCACGCATCCTCATGGTATGCATGTATACGCACCGTGTGTATGTATTAGGCGTAGCATGTCCTTCATGCACGTTGTCTCTGTTCCTAGAAGGGACTCAGCCCAGGTTTCCTTTGCGTAGGTGAACCTGTCCCCAGGTGCGATGTTCGAAAAGGGCTGGCGGATACGCGCTCGATAGATAGCTTCATTAATTACAAGTCCCCGCCGAAGAACTTGCATTTCGCGCGTGCCCACTGGCGGAAAACACGCCACCATGCCTAACCCGCACTCTTCTTCCCCTCGCACACAGGGGCGCAGAGCGCTCTGTGCAGAATCCTGTTGAGGGGTGCCCGACATGTGCAAGAAACCTGCAGGACAATGCCAGAACAACTCTATGTTCTGCGCGCCCGCTCGAGGATGGCGCCTAAACCCGCCCTGTTCTGCGCGGCGCGCCAATGCTCGCTCCCCTCCCCCTCGGCCCCCTGGAGCGTCGAAGTCCCGCTTCGTTTTGTCGACCCGAAATTCGAGAAGCGCTCTCCGCGAACGCAAGGCGGGAGGAGGGGGGGCAAGGGGTCGATGGGCGGGGCGGCAAGGGTGATGAGGGGGGCGGGGCAGAGGGGGGAAGGGGAAGAAGAGAGGGAATGGGAAGAAGAGAGGGGGGGGGGAATGGGAGGGGGGGGATAAGAAAGGGGGAGAAGGCCCGCAAGGATGCTGCAAAGATGGCCCAACATTGCCACAAAGGAAACCCAAGAGCCCCAGAGGAACCCCCAAGAGGCGCGGCAGCACAGCGCACGAGGGCCCAAAGAGGACCCAAGAGGACCCAGAGAGGACCCAGAGAGGCTCCCAGGATCCTGCCTCGACAGCCGAGAAAAAAACACAAAAACAATTTCTTCGAGAACCCACGAAGATGCACGCGTGCCCCGAGAAAGCCCTCAAGACAGGCCCGTGGCGGTCCGGGTAGCCCCCATAACAGTCACGCAAAGAATTGAGAGGGAGAGATGGAGACTGTGCAGTGGATGTCAGTCCACAAGAAAGCTTCCACAAGAAATCCAGCCCTTAGACCCCAAGTCGTCCCTTGATTTTTGGTGTGGGAGCGTCACGCTTTCCATCGCAAAACCATCAAAACCCAAGAAACCCAGGGCACCCTGGAGGCAAGCAGGGTGTTTCTTGGCATGGGCCTCCACTGTATGTAACACATGGTACGTACGGCCTTGGGCACAATGCGCTGGCACAATGGCGGGACGTATCGCGGGCAGAGGTCATAAAACTGAGGCCGGGCAGTTGTTTCCAGGAAGTTGAGCCCCCCCCCCGAGGAGAAGAACACGATCTACCACGGCCTGGTGGACACTTCTTCTGCCTGGATGCAACTACTCTTGTTGACTGATCGGAATCCATCAATGATCGTCCACCGGGGCCGCGTGTTTACAACAAGAGTCTCGCTGGGAGGCATGAGTGCCCAGCTGATCAGGGTGGCGTCCTGAGGCCTCAGCTTAGGGAGGCATGGTGTGGCAAGGAACCTTTGCGGATTCGAATCCAGGTTCAAACTTATACAAATGCCCAACACAATCTCGTGTTCGAATTATCCGCCCTGCGGGTCATCACCACGACCACCATGATCACCGTCATCTGCATCATCGCCATCGTCTTTGCAAGTGTCGTCGCCGCCGATGTTGTACGTCAGATGCGCAGCTGGCAATATGTCTATTCTACGGGTACCATCAGCCATCACTATGCCCCCTGGGCTCATTATTTTCCGTATCGGTTGCCTATGCTCACGTGGGTACTGGTCCAAGCGCCACGCTTGAACACACAAAACAAACAACTGGCATCGAGCATAAACGTGCGTGACCGTCATCATGAACTGATCTCGAAGTTTTGACTGGGGGGCATGATGCTAAGGTGCCGACCAAACAAAGTTTGTTGTGCCTGAGTTAGGCGTTTGTCGGAGAGCCTGGATTGTTTCCCAGAGTGATGTGATGAGGAAACACGTTTACGTACACAGGACTCACTTCTATAGCGCTCACTTCTATAGTGCTCACTTTGAAATTGTGGTCCGGAAGGGGCCGCACATGCAGGCACATGCCGCACAGTCGCATGCACATGCCCATGCAAATATACAAAAGCCTTAACAGCATTGCCGCACATGCGCGCACATGCCACACCGTCCGACGCACACTCGAATGCACGGTCAAGCAAAACTCTGAAAGCATAGACGCACATGCCAGCAAATGCCGCAGAGATGTCGCAGGCGATAGCGGGCATTTCGCAACCCAGAGTTGCGAGGATGTCTCAGGCAAGCGTGACCGGACCACCATGGGGCAAGGCATCTTGGAAACCAGAGTGGCGAGGATGTCGCTGGTCAAGGTGACCAGACCACCATGGGGCAGGACACCTCCGAGGTCTGAGTTGTGAGGATGTCTCAGGCGAAAGTGGCCTGACCACAATGGGGCAAGAGATCTCTGAGGTCAGAGTTGCGAGGATGCCTCTGGCGAGAGTGGTCTGACCACCTCAGCCCAGGGCGTCTCGGAATCCAGAGTTGCGAGGATGTCTCAGGCAGGAGTGGCCTGACCACCTGCTCAGGGCATCTCGAAACCCAGAGTTGCGAGGGTCTCAGGCGAAAAAGGCCGGGACACTATGGAGCAGGGCATCATTGAGGTCATAGTTGTGAGGATGACTCAGGCGAAAGTGGCCTGAACACCTCAACTCAGGGCATCTCGGGCGAAGATTCTAAAGCGAAAGTGGTCGAACCACCTCAGCTCAGGGCGTCTCGGAACCCAGAGTACCGAGGATGTCTCAAGCGAAAGGAGCCGAGACACTATCGAGCAGGGCATCCTTGAGATCAGGGTTGCGAGGACGTCTCAAGCGACAGTGGCTGACCCATTCGTAAGATCGGGTGCTGCCCCACGACCTCGCGCAAAGCCTTGTGAAGGTGGTGCAGTAATGCCTTGTGCACCTGGTCGTTCCAGCATTGTTCTGGCGTGCCGCTCCTGCCTGCGAACGCGGGCGGGGCGAGCACTGCGCGCGCCTGTGCGGAGCGTGAGCGGGGCGCCCCGTCTGTCGGGGCCGCGCAATCAAGCGAACGCTCGTCCGCGCGCGGCTTGCGCGCGGACGCGAACGCGCCGGCGCCCGGAGACGAACGCCGGCCCCGGCATTCTTGCACGTCCCGCACATGCCCCGCACAGGTACGCACAGTATTCGCACATGCCGACCTAGCCAATGAATGGCCGAGCCAGTCCAGCGATTCCGAGATTCCCTGAACTCGGGCCTTCAAGCCATTTTCGCCTGAGACATCCTCGCGACTCTCACCTCCTCCTCCTCCTCCTCCTCCTCCTCCTCCTCCTCCTCCTCCTCTTCCTCCTCCTTCTCGTCTGGCCGAACCGAACAGTCGGGCGGGCCGGCCGAGCCGGGGGCGTCCGCCTCCTCCGCCCCCCCCTCCTTCCCCCCCCCTCCAACCCCCCCCCCTTGCTTCTCCGGCCGAGCTGAGAAGGCGCGCGGGAGAGCGTTTTACTAGGAGGGCACGCCGCCGCCAGCTCACACACCGGGCGAAGAACCGTTCCCGCCATCAGCGGGCGAGTGTAAACGCACAACAAACTCTTTCAGGAAGCCCTGGCACGCCCCAGGTTAGCTCTGCGAAGGCCAGGAGGCATTGGAGGCACAAGGGTCCCAGACAAATCCTAGGGCATGAGCGTGCATGTGCATTGGGATGTGCACGCATGTGCGCCCGCGCGCTTCACCGCATGTGCGTGCATGTGCGGGCCCGCGCGGCCTCCCGAAGAGAGGTTGCACAGGCATGTGCGTGCATGTGCCGATGACAGATCTGCGATTCTCGAACACCTCCCGCATGTGCAGGCATGTGCGCGCATGTGCGTCGGACTGCGCGTGCATGTGCGTATGATGGATACACCAAAACACAGCGCACATGCCCCCGCACATGCCCGGGCACGACGTGCACAGTAGGAAATCCATCCAAGAAGGGCCGTACAGGCCTGGCACATGACTGGCACATGCCGCGCACATGACAGCGCAAAAACGGCCGCACATACACCCACCCAGGGGTATAGATGTGAGTGCGGTGTACACTTACACGTGGGACTTGATTTTGCTTATCTTTTAGAGGCCTCCTGGATGGGGTCGGAGTAGATGGGGTCGCAGGATCGCACCGCATCGCCGATACATCGGCGATACATCTCCGATGCCTCGGCGATGCATCGGCGATGCATCGGCGACGCCATCGTGGAGAAAATCGGGCTCCACATCGAGCCGCATCGCCGATTCATCGACGATGCGGCGCGATCCTCCGACCCCGTCTGCTCCGACCCCACCTGAGAGGCCCAGATCTCCGCTTGGAGAGATCCGCTTGGGGCCGTCTGCACTCAAACCGCCCCTTCTGTGGCAACGGGCGGACCCAATGGCTGGGAGGCCAGAGGGGGGGGGGGGGGGCAGAGGGCGCGTGGGGGGGGAGGAAGCGGGGGGGGAGGCACGGGCGGATGGGAAGATGGGCGAGGAGGGGCTAAGCGGAAGGGAGTGAGGGAAGAAGGATATGGAGGGGGGAGGGGGGGGGGAAGAGGCGGAGGAAAGGGGGGGGAGGGGGGGATGGCGTGGAAGGAACCGGGGGGTGCTCTAGTCAGCGAGACGGCGCCTCGCGCACCCCGCAGTACTTTCGCCGAGTGCGTTCCTGCTGCACCTAAGCACCCTCCTGTAGGGTTCGACGGCCCCGACCATGATATCTACACAACCCTACAATCGAGGTTGATTGGAGAGGACACGCGAGAGGACACAAGACCCTCCCGAGGGCCGCACTGTCATATGAGTGTGCAAGGCATGACTCGCTGTACACAAGACGCAAGGGCACCCTTTATGTGGCAGGGTCTGCCTTCTGGTCAAACTCGATTGGTGTCGTCCCGGGGATGATGGGCGGGGCGCTTCTGCTCGGGCTCTGTCCTTGGCCCGCTCGTGCAACATCCCCGCGAGGGCGGAGCCCGCTGCGGCCACCTCACGGGTGGAGGCAGCAACGAGGCTCCCTGGAGAGGGCTGGCAGAGGCAATGGCAATGTGTAAAGGGCGCAGGTGCCCACCGCGATTCTGCAGCTCCTCCTCCTCCTCCTCCTTCTCTCCTCCTCTCCTCCTCCTCCTCCACCTCCTCCTCCTCCTCCTCCTCCTCCCTCCTCCCTCCTCCTCCTCCCTCCCTCCTCCCTCCTCCCTCCTCCCTCCTCCACCTCCTCCACCTCGTCCTCCTCCCTCCTCCCTCCTCCTCCTCCACCTCCTCATCCTCATCCTCATCCTCATTCTCATCCTTCTCCTCCTCGTCCTCCTCCCTCCTCCGTCCCCTCCTCCTCCGTCTCCTCCCCTCCGTCTCCACCTCAGTCCCTCCTCCTCATCATCCCCCTCCTCCTCCTCCTCCTCCTCCTCCTCCTCCTCCAACTCCTCCTTCGCCCGCCTCCTCCTCCTCTTCCTCCTCCTCATCCTCCTCCTCCGTCTCCTACTCCTGCCCCTCCTCCTCCCCTCCTCCTCCTCCTCTCTCCTTCTCCTCTTCCTCCTACTCCTCCTCGTCCTCCTCCCCCTCCTCCTCCCCTTCCCTCCGTTCTCTCCTACTGCTCCTCCCCCTCCTCCCCCTCCTCCACCCCTTCCTCCACCTCCTCCTCATACTCCACCTCATCGACTTATTGTGATTATTGCTAATCGTATCATTATCTGTTCTTCTTCTTCTTCATCATCATCATCATCGTCATCGATGTCGCCATCATTGTCATCATCATCATCATCATCATCATCATCATCATCATCATCCTCACCAACATCATCATCATCATCATCATCATCATCATCATCGTCATCATCATCACAATCATCATGATCATCACCGTCATCAGCAGCATGGTCATCATCGTCATGATCATCGTCATGATCATCGGCATCATCATCGCCATCACCATGACCATAATAATCATCATTATTATCATCATCATCAGCATCATCGTCATCGTCATCATCATCATCGTCATCAGCATCAGCATCATCGTCACCATCAGCATCATCGTCACCACCATCGTCATCAACATCACCATCATCGCCATCAGCATCACCATCATCGTAATCAGTACCACCGTTCGTGTTATCATCATCATCATCTTCATCATCCTCATCATTATCACGTTCGTCATCATAGACATCATGATCAGCATCACCATCATAATCGGCACCATCTTCATCGTCATCATCATCGTCAGTAACATCATCAGCATCGTCATCACCACCACCGCCGTCATCATCACAATAATCGCCATCAACATTTTCACCAGCATCGCCGTCATCATCGTCATCAACACCATCGTCGTCATCGTCATCGTCATCATCACCATCATCATCAGCATCATCAACGTCATCGTCAACATCGACATCATCATCATCAGTATCATCACCATCGTCATCGTCATGATCACCATCGTCATCATCGGCGTCATCATCATCATTATCACCATCATCATCGCAATCACCAGAATCGGTATCCTCATTGTTGCCATCATCGGCATCGTCATCATCATCATTGCCATGGGCATCGTTATCATCATCATCATCGAAATCAAATGTATCATCATAACTCGTCATCATCATGATCGTCATCATCATCACCGGCATCATCGTCATCATCGAGATCGTCATGATGATGATCATCATCAGAATCATTATCATTTACATCGTCGCAATCATCATCGTCATCATTATTGTCATTACCGGCATCATCATCACTGTCATCATCATCATCATCGTCATCGGCATGGCCGTCCTCATCATCACTGTCGTCATCATCGCCATCGTCATCATCGTCATCGTCAAAGCCATCGCCACTGTCATCATCATCACCATCGACATCGGCATCACCATCATCACCATCGGCATCATCATCGTCATCGTCACCATCCCCATCGCCACCATCATCATCACCATCATCGGCACCCTCGTCATCATCTTCACCGCCATCATCATCGTCATGAACATCATCTCTGTCATCATCATCAGCGACATAATCATCGTCATTCTCGTCAGCATCATCCTAATCATCATCAACGTCACCAGCATCACCATGATCATCATCAGCAATGTCAACATAATCATCATCATCGTCAGCGTCGTCATTGCAAACGCTACCATTATCGTCATCAACAGAACAGGTTCGTAAGTGTCATCACCATTACCATTGCCACCATCTTCATCATCATCAGAAGCATTATCATCATCAGCATCATCGTCATCACCATCATCGCCATCATCAGCAGAAACATCATTATCATCACCAGCATCATCATCATCATCATTATCGGCATCGCCATCATCATCGTCACAGTCA
This sequence comes from Prorocentrum cordatum, assembly GCA_963575745.1. Classification (NCBI taxonomy): domain Eukaryota; class Dinophyceae; order Prorocentrales; family Prorocentraceae; genus Prorocentrum; species Prorocentrum cordatum. The sequence goes on from CAUYUJ010019782.1 coordinate 732,470, forward strand.
TTGCCATCATCATCATCGTTGTCGTTAGCGTCATCGCCAGCATCTTCGTCGTCATCGTCGTGGTCATCATCGTCATCATCATCATCATCGCCACCAGCAGCGTCATTCTCATCATCATAATCATTATATTAATCATCGTCATCCTCATCCTCATCGCCATCATCCTCGTCATCAGCATCATCATCGTCATCACAAGCATTCCCATCATCATCAGCATCATCAGCATCACCGTCAGCATCATCATCAGCATATTCATCATCATTGTCGTCGTCACCATCGTCATCATCACCATCTCCATCATCGTCGTCGTCATCAACGTAATCATCAGCATCGCCGTCATCAGCATCGTCGCCATCAACATCAGCTTCATCATCGTCATCACCATCACCATCACCATCGTCATCGCCGTGAGCATCATCATCATCTTCGTCGTCATCATGATCACAATCATCCTCATTATCATAGTCATCAGCATCATCACAATCGTCAGCATCGGCATGGTCATCATCATCGTTATGATGATCGTCATCATCGTCATCATGACCATCTTCGTAATTGCCCTCGTCATCATCACCATCTTCAGCATTATCATCGTCACCATGATGATGGGCATAATCATAGTCATGACCATTATCGTCATCATCAGCGTCATCATCATCAGCACAATTGTGATCACCATCATTGCCATCGTCATCATCATCATACACATCATCGTCGTCATCCTCGTAATAACAATCATCATCGTCATCATCATGATTGTCAACGCCGACGTCATCACCATCGTCGTCGCCATCGTCGTCCTCGTCATCATCATCGTCATCAACATCGCCATCATCATGGCCATCAACGTCATCAACAGCATCGTGACCGTCATCGTCATCGTTATCATCATCATCATCATCATCATCATCATCAGCATCGCCATCATCATAATCATCATCGTAATTATCAGCATCGCCATCGTCACCATATCATCATCACCATCATCGTCCTCACAATCCTAAGAATCTTCATAATCATCATCATCACCATCATCATCATCGGCATCATCGTCATTATTATCACCATCACCATCATCGTCATCATCATCACCATCATCATCGTCAACATCACGATCGTCATCATCATCGACAACATCATCAGCATCGTCATCATCATCATAAGATTCGTCTTCGGCATCATTATCCTCGTCATCATCATCATGATCATCACCATGGTCATCACCATGCCCATCAACATCATCATCATCGTCGTCATCCTCGCCATCATCAGCATCAACATCGTCGACATCATCAGTGTCACCTGCGTCGCCGTCACAATCAGATTCGTCGCCATCATCATAATTGTGATCGTCATCGTCATCATCACCAACACCATCATGACCGTCATCGTCACCATCGTCATCATCATCATCACCATCGTCATCATTAGCATCACGGTGATCGACATAAACATCATCGTCGTCATCATCGTCATGATCAGTATCGGCATCGATATCGTCGTCATTATCGCCATTACCAACAAACAAGTCATCATGGTCATCATCATGGTCGTCACCATAATCATTACATCATCATCACCGTCATCACCATCGTCACCATTATAAACGACAGCGTCGTCATCATCACCACCATCATCGTCACCGTCATCGACCTCGTCAACAACATGAAAATCATCATCAGCACTGCCTCGTCGTCGTCACCATCGTCATCAACATCGCCGTCATCAGCAGCGTCAGCATCAGCATCGCCATCATCATCGTCATCATCATCATAATCATGGTCAGCATCGCTGTCGTCATAATCGTCACCGTCATCATCCTCATTATCATCATCATAATCATCATCATCATCATCATCATCATCATCATTACCTTCATCATCATCATCATCATCATCACCACCATCATCGTGATGCTCATGATCAACACTATCATAATCATCGTCATGAACAGCATCGTGATCAACGTCATTGTCAGTATCGTCATCATCAGCAAACCCATCACCGTCGTCATCATCATAATCGTCATCGTCATCATCACCACACTCGTCAGCATGATCAACATCATCATTACCATCATGTTGGTCATCATCATCATCGATCCGCATGATATTTTCATCATAATCATCATCATCATCATCATCACCATCATCATCATCATGGTCAGCATCATGGTCAGAATCATGGCATCATCATTATAATCAGCATCGTCATTAGCATCAGCATCGTCATCGTAGTCACCATCAGCTTTGTCATCGTCATCGTCAACATCTGCGTCGTTCTCATCATCATCCGCATCGTCATCATCATCATCATCATCGTCATCAACATGGTCATCGTCATCATCATCATCATCATCATCATCGTCAGCGTCATCATCATCAGCAACATCATCATTGTAAGCTTCGTCATCATCATCGTCATCATCATTATCGTCATCATCAGCATCGTCATAGTCATCAACACACTCATCACCATCACCATCATCGCCATCATCATCATCATCGTCATCGTCATCATTGCCGTCATCGTCAGTATCATCGTCGTCATCGTCATAATCGTCGTCATCATCGTCATCATCATTATCGTCATCAACATGGTCACCATGATCGTCATCATCGTCGTCATCGTCACAGACATCACTGTCCTCGTCATCGTCATCATCAATTTTGTTAGCATCGCTATCATCATTACCATAATCATCGTCATCATCATCGCCGTCATCGTCGTCATCATCGTCATGGTCATAGACATCATCATGATCATGTGCATCGTCGTCATCATCATCAGTATCATCATCAGCATCGTCATCGGCTTCGTCATCATCATCAAGATCATCGTCATCGTCATCATCATCATCGTCGTCGTCATTGCCAGCATCATCGTCATCATCATCGTCATCATGATCACCATCATCGTAATCAACATCGTCATCATCACCGTCACCATCATCATCATCATCATCATCATCATCATGATCATCAGCACCTGAACTGACATAAACATCATTGTCAGCGTTATCATAGACATCATCATCATCGTCGCCATTAACATCGTCATCATTATCGTCGTCATCACCAGCATTGTCATCGTCACCATCATCGTCGCCCGCATCATCGTCATCATCATCATCATCATCATCATCATCATCATCATCGTTCATTGTCATCATCATCATCATCATCATCATCATCATCATCGTTGTCATCATCATCTCAATCATCCTGCTCCTCCCGAGGATGTCAAAGATCTCTCGCTGATCCTACTCCTCCACCTCCTCCTCCTCCTGCTCCCCGCCCACCCTCGCTCGCTTGCTGACCGGGCAGGAAGGTAAAAACCCGAGCCTGAGAGGATGTATATTCTCAGAGGTGCTCAGCAGTGCAGCAATCAGGGCAGGAGGTGCAGCAAATCCAAGACAGGAGCAGTGTAGGCAGCACAGCTTCGCATCGCCCTCAAATACACCAAGGAAGACAGGAGCAGTCCCGCTCCTCAGACAGCAGCTGCACAGCTTCGCATCGCCCTCGGAACTCCTTCCTGGCCGCCTGCCACGCGCCTTGGAGCGAGGCGACGGCGTCATCACGGAAGAGGTTGGTCAGCCAGGCGTTGGCCAGTCTGCCCTCAACCCAGCCATCTAGCAGTTTTGCTTTGTTGCGCATCTTCTTTTATGTTTTATTACAGCGCCAGCTCCTTCTCGAGCCGCTCCCTGACGGCCCCGGGTCTCGAAAGCGGCCCCCAGGCGAGCTGCGTCCAGCCGTGGCAACAAACGGAATCCCCCGAAGGCAACAGCCGTGGCAACTAACCTTGCCTCGACTCGCCCTGATGTGGTGGACCCTCCCTCAGTGCACATCCTCCCCCACCACGGCTGCCGGCCGCAAGCCCCTCGGGGCCTCCGCCGGCGTCTTGCCGTCGGAGCCGACCGGGTCGGGGTCGGCGCGCAGCTCCAGGAGCAGCCGCGCCCCGGCCTCCCGCGCCACGACGACGGCAGCCACCACGACCACGGCCACTACCTCGACAACCACGCCGACCCACCACCACGACCACCACGACGACCACCACCGCGACGACCCACCACCACCACGACCACCACGAAGGCGGCCACCACACTACGACCACCCCCCCCCCCAAGACGGCGACCACGACCACGAGCCACGCCTCCCGACGTCGCGTTTTCGTTCGCGGCGCCGCTTCCCGGATGCCTTCCAAGAAGGCAGGCCTTCACCCTGAGCCGTCTGCTGATGGCCCTGGGGCCCCGTGAGAGCACGCGGAGGCCGAGCACGACCGCAAATCCGACCGTCGTGATTTTTCTTCACGGCGGCAGCACAAGACGAGGCCAAGACGACAAAAAAATCGGGTGAGGATAAGCCGAGAATCTCACCATGGATTTTTGGTGCGGGAACGTCCCCTGGAGGCAAGCAGGGTGTTTCTTGACATGGGCCCCCACTGTAGGATCCGGCGGCGCTGGAGGATGTCTCGGACGCCGCGGCCTTCTGAGAGCTTTCTGGAACGCTCTGAGAGCGTTCCGGAACGCTCTGCAACGGATTTATCCTGGTCCAAACCCAGTCCGACAAGGGCATGTGGAGGCCTCCCGGAGGAGACCCGAGTAGCATAGCCGATGCTTCGGCGAATCATCGGCGACGTCGCCAGCAGTGCATCGACGCCGTTAGCGTGGAGAAACTCCCTGCTCCACATCGAGCCGCATCGCAGTTGCATCGGCGATGCGGCACGATCCTCCGACCCCATGGTTGGGAGGCCTGAACTGTATGTTTGGTCGTTGTTAGCACCCTTCCGAGCTCCAGACCCTGACCTCCTCGCGTCAGGAAAGAATCACGGCGGGAAAATTTGGGCCAGTTTCGGCCTCCCGGGGCCCTCACTGGGCCCCAGGAGGCCGAAACCACATCTCCTACTTTTACTGTGTTGTCGTAGCTGGTCATGATGTTGTTGTTGTTGTTGCTGCTGCTGCTGTTGTTGTTGTTGTTGGTGGTGTTGTTGTTGTTGTTGTTGTTGTTAGCTGTTGTTGTTGCTGCTGTTGATCTTGTAGTGTTGCGGTTGTCGCAAATGCTAAAGCAGGAGGCCGAGCTCTCAAGCTGGAGGACGCTCCGCGAGGAGCGCCGCTGTCATCACCACGTGGCCCGCGCGCTTCCGTGCCGTCGCCCAGCTCGTGCGCAACACCTCGAACACCTCGGCGCCATCGCCATGCAGCATCGAGCAGAAGTGCGTCTTCACGCCCGCCTTATAGCTCGGGGAACGTTTAGCTTGCGAGATCACATCGTAGATAATGTCCATGTGGTTGGCCGTGCCGAGAGGGTACACGGCATACTGGCACACCAAGCTGTCGGGCAGGGAGACGGCGTCTGCGATCCACTCCTCTCCCACCAGCCGAGGCGGGAGAGGCGCCTCGTCGGGCTCACCAGGGCAGCCCGCAGAGAACGTACACTGCATCGAAACGGACTGAGCTACTGCTGCTGCTCGGGAGAGAGCCGCGCGGACTGCCTCGAACAACGCTGGCTCGGGCCCGAGCAGGCAGACGGACAAGCCGTCGGCGCGCACCTCCAAACCCAGCCTGTCCAACTCCCGCAGAGCCTCAGCGGCCCCATCAACACGACCGCCACACGTTTGGAGCGTGAACCGGACACCGGTGAAGCCTTTTGGCTGGCACTCTGCGTGAGTCACCGCACACCTGCGGACGGAATGCCAGGTCATGCGGGATTCGCCGCTGAAAGCGAACGGCAGAAAACATCGAGAGGATCGCGACGCCACTCCTCTCCGGAAGAAACTCCGACCCACGCTGATCGCCGAGAGGGAGGTGGCTGCAAGAGCATACAGGCCCTGCGTGGAAGCATACCTCAGCGACGAGACCTGCGCGAAAGCGGTCAGCCTCCTCGGCGCAACGGAACCGAACCGATTAGGCCTGAGTCTCACTGCAGCCTCGCCTGCTGCGAGGGGTGCCAAGCCGACATGTGCCATTACCAGCGGGCGTTGCCTCTGGCGTTGCTGGAGCCTGGATGAGTCGGGCCAGAACGGTGGCGGACGTTGTTGGCGCTGTTGTTGCAGTTGTTGTTGCTGCTGTTGGTGGTGCTGCTGCTGTTCTTGTCGATAGCATTGTCGCTGTGCTTGTTTTCTGACGTCCACCGGAACGATCTTACAAGTTTAGTTTATCACCGTACTAGTCCTATTAAAACTCCTCATCGCCGACACTTCAAATCTGACTGCATTTCAAAGCCATTTGCGAATTGTATAGTATACTTCGCACACTTTTGCGTCAGTGGCCAGATCACAATCTACCAGGTTTATATTAATGGCGTCGCGATAGTACACACTGTAGACGTTGCAGGCAGCGGCGTAGTTCACTGCTACACATTGAGTGCTGAATTCATGGGAAATAGTGTACCACCACCTGGTTACCACTGTGTTTGCGCACTGCCGCGCCACATTCAGCAACACTGCCTCGTGTTGAGGACAGTTGATGTATTGCACTTGTTGAACTGGGCCTGGCTGGCGGTTTGGCGGCTATGTTGTCGCCGTCGCCGTCCCGTCGCCGCTTACTCGTCGCCCGTCGTCTGGGCCTGGCTGGCGGTCTGGCGCGCGTGTTGTCGCCGTCGCCGCCCGTCGCCGCCGTCCGTCGCAGCTGTGTCTGGGCCTGGCTGGCGGTCACCGCGCTAGTTGTCGACGTCGCCGCCGTCCGTCGCCGATGTTTCTGGGCCTGGCTCGCGGTCGCCGCGCCTGTTGTCGCCGTCGCCGCCCGTGGCCGCTGCCGCATAATTTACAATCTATAAATTGCACTGCGTAGATTACACAACATAAGTGGCACCACATGGAGTGCACCACGTAGGTTCTCCTTTCTAAAAACAGAATAGGATCTACCCCCCCGGCGTTATCGCCCCCCTTTTCGGATACGCCAATCATATATGATTATGACCACATGTCCACCCGAACTATGAATGTACTAGAACCACGCGCGCGCTTCGCGCGCGCTTAGGTTCTGTCGAGTCACAGACCCAGGAATCGTTGCGAGAAGAAATTGGTGACGCGAAGCGTCTTGGGGGCGTCCTTGGACGTCTGGGGTCTCCTGGGGCCTCTTGAGGGGCCTCCTGGGGGCCTCCTGGCGGCCTCTTGGGGCGGAAGGCTCGAGCTTGCGGTTCGTGGTCCCCCTCTGGGCCCCCTCTTGGGCCCGTCTTGGGGCCCTCTTGGGCCATCTTGGGCGCCTCTTGGGCCGTCTTGGGGCCCTCTTGGGCTGTCCTGGGGCCCTCTTGGAAGCTTCTTGGGCCGTCTTGGGGCGGTCTTGGGCGCCTCTTGGGCCGTCCTGTAACGTCGGAAAACCCAAAAGACAACTTTGTTGAAATGTACGTTTTACGAAGGGAATGGGCCAATTTTTGCGTCTAGGGGCCCTCTTGGGACGCATGTTGGAGGCTTCTTGGGGCCTCTTGGGGGCGTCCTTGGACGTCTGGGGTCTCCTGGGGCCTCTTGAGGGGCCTCCTGGGGGCCTCCTGGCGGCCTCTTGGGGCGGAAGGCTCGAGCTTGCGGTTCGTGGTCCCCCTCTGGGCCCCCTCTTGGGCCCGTCTTGGGGCCCTCTTGGGCCATCTTGGGCGCCTCTTGGGCCGTCTTGGGGCCCTCTTGGGCTGTCCTGGGGCCCTCTGGGAAACTTCTTGGGCGGTCTTGGGGCGGTCTTGGGCGCCTCTTGGGCCGTCCTGTAACGTCGGAAAGCCCAAAAGGCGACTTTGTTAAAAATGTACGTTTTACGAAAGGAATGGGCCAATTCTTGCGTCTAGGGGCCCTCTTGGGACGCATGTTGGAGGCTTCTTGGAGCCTCTTGGGGGCGTCCTTGGACGTCTGGGGTCTCCTGGGGCCTCTTGAGGGGCCTCCTGGGGGCCTCCTGGCGGCCTCTTGGGGCGGAAGGCTCGAGCTTGCGGTTCGTGGTCCCCCTCTGGGCCCCCTCTTGGGCCCGTCTTGGGGCCCTCTTGGGCCATCTTGGGCGCCTCTTGGGCCGTCTTGGGGCCCTCTTGGGCTGTCCTGGGGCCCTCTGGGAAGCTTCTTGGGCCGTCTTGGGGCGGTCTTGGGCGCCTCTTGGGCCGTCCTGTAACGTCGGAAAGCCCAAAAGACAACTTTGTTGAAAATGTACGTTTTACGAAGGGAATGGGCCAATTTTTGCGTCTAGGGGCCCTCTTGGGACGCATGTTGGAGGCTTCTTGGGGCCTCTTGGGGGCGTCCTTGGACGTCTGGAGGCCATCTTCAGCATCTCGGAGCCCTCTTGGAGGCCTCTTGGAAGTTTCTTGGGCCGTCTTGGGCGCTTCTTGGGCCGTCTTGTCTGACTGGGGAGGCCTCCGGCAAGCCCCGACGAGCCTCCGGGCCCCCCGGGGCGCACATTTGTGGTAGAGGTCCCGGCCCCGGGCCCCCGGACCCGGTGCGCCGTTATATGTATACACTATCCCAGGCCAGCTGGGTTCCCCCCCTGAGGTTCCCCCCCCTGAGGTTCCCGGGTAAAAAAAACACTATGCGGTGACATTTTTCCCTTGCAAAAAATGACGAAATGCAAACGCGCGCGTCGTCGCGCGCGCATGCCGAAATCCTTCAAAAACCTTCGGTGCTGGAAGGATTTCGCAGTCGAGTTCCCCCCAAACATACGAAAACACAGGGTTTCGCAACACTGATTTGCTAAAAAAGCTTCCGCGCGAGCTCTTGCTAAATCTTAAGAAAACCATAGGTTTTTCAAGATTTTTTACAACATGCTATCAAACGGGCTTCGCGCGCGCATGTCGAAATCTGTCGAACGCCCTTGCGCGTGTGCCGTCGCGAGAATCCTCTGCAAACAAATGGGACGAAGTGCGGACGCGCGCGTCGTCGCGCGCGTATGCCAAAAACCTTCAAAACCCATCGGTTTTTGAAGGATGTCAAAACCGTGTGCCCCAAAAACCTACACAAAAAACACAAGGGTTCGCAACACGGATTTTCAACAAAAGCGTGCGCGCGCTCATGCGTCGTCGTCGTCGTCGTCGTCGCCGTCCTCCCTCCTTCCGCGTCGTCGTCGTCGTCGCCTACGTCGTCCTCTGTCTTTCCCCGTGTTCGTCATCGTCGTCCTCTTTGGCGTCGTGGTCGTTTCCGTCGTCGTTGTCGCCGTGGTCGTCCTTCCTCCTCCTCCCTCGTCGTCGTCGTCGTCGTCGTCCGTCGTCGGCGTCTCGTCGTCGTCCCCCGTGTTTCGTCGCCGTCGTCGTCTTCCCTCCTCCCTCGTCGTTGTCGTCGTCGGCGTCGCCGTCCTTCCTCCTTTTTCGTCGTTCGCGTCGTCGCCGTCCTCCCTCCTTTCTCGTCATTGTCGTCGTTGTCGTCATTGTTGGCGTCGTCGTCCTTCCTCCTCCCTCGTCGTCGTCTTCGATGGCGACGTCGTCGTCGTCTTCGTCGTCGTCGGCGTCGTTGTCGTCGTCGAAGTCGTCGGAGACGTCGTCGGTGTCGTCGTAGTCGCCGCCGTCGTCGTCGGTGTCGTCGCAGTCGGTGTCGGCGGCGCCGTCGTCGTCGTTGTCGCTGTCGTCGTCGGCGTCGGTGTCGTGGCCAAGGGCCGTGTGATACCTACCGTCACAGTCTTGTCTTAACAGGTCTTGCGACCAAGATGCGGGTGGGAGGGTGGGATGTTTGCACGAGCAGTGGAGAGGACAGCTTCAAGACGGTCAAAGATTAATTGCACCACATAGGTTGCAACACGAAGATTCTCTGTTCTCCCCCCGAAAAAAAATATGCCCCCCCCCCCCGCCCCCGGAATCAAAGGTGCCCTTTTCGCATATTGCAAAATACGTACGAGTCTGCCGCACCGCCCATCCTGAGTCTGACCTCGTATCATCCTGGCCAAACTGGCAATCCCCTTCTCATTGAACAGAATTTATACGCGCGCGCTGGTTCATCAACCACACGCAATGTTCAGAAACCAGTTATGCAGTCAACCGGGACGATATGCACGCGCGCACGTCGCCCCGCGAGCATGCCAGAACCGTTCGACAACGTATGTCCCGTACGGATCTCAAAATCGACAGTCCCGAATATAAAGAAAACAACATGGTTTCGAAATAGCGCTTGTCAAAAAAAATTGCGCTCCCTCACTTGCAGATCATTCAGAAAAAACCAGATGTGCTACCAACCGTGCCTCTCGCACACGCATGTCGAAATCGATCGAGCGCCCCTGCGCGCGTGCTGTCGCCAGAATCAATGTTGCAAAACATTGCCTGAATCCGCACGCGCTGTTGCCATGATCGGGGTCGTAATGGTTTTATAATTTAGCGCCGCGGAAACATATACAAACCACACGGTGTCGCAACACATATTTTTCACTTAGAACCAAAGCGCGACGAAAAACACGCGCGCGTCATTGCAAACGCATGCCGGCATCCCCCAACAGCCTGTGTTCTCTTGGAATTATATGTATATATATATATATATAAAAATGAAAAAAATGAAGGGGGACAAAAAAAACGGAGCGCGCGCGCTCTTGCGGATGCGTACACCAAACATGCGCTGTGTTCACATTGTCATCACATTCTGCCACATTGGCCTCTCGAGTTGCATGTCGCACTCATCCGAACGCCCTTGCACGCGTGCTAAAGGGGGGGGGGCGATCCGTGTCAAATAATATCACGCGGGCCATTTATGCGGGTCGGCCGCGCACGCATGTCGAACTCCCCCAAAAACCTTCATCACCAGCACGAGGGCATCGTCATCGTTATCGGCGGGCGTGGTCAAAATCGGGAGTGTCGTTGACATTGCCGCCGACATCACCATCATCGTCACCATCGTCGCTACTCTCATCACCGTGTCTACCGTTGTCGGCGTCGCCATCATACTTCGCCCGCCCAAGTCACCGACTCGCAGTGAAGTGCCCGCTGGGAAATGCCCGACGGTCAGGGGCACCGCGGCCGCTTGTGTCGCACCGCACTAGCTGGCCGCTGCGCGCGCGAGCATGCGCGGGATAGCGCGGCCGCGTAGATGCAACAGCCAACGCCAAGCACTCATCGCAATCGCCGCCGCATGGGTTTTGCAGACCAAGTTCCGGGTGGGTGGGTGGGACGTTTGCAAGAGCATGGGATGCATCAGCTCACTTGCGGAATCTATATATATATATACAGATATGTATATCTATATCTATATGTATATAAATTGCACCGCGCAGATTGCACCATCAAGATTCTCCTTGCTACAAATGTATTCGCATATCCCCCTCCCCCCCCTCCCCGCATTGAATCGCCCCCCTCATCGTCTTTCAATTTACATGCGTTTCTGCACCATCGTCCATCCTAAATACGAATTTAAACCGTTCCAGGGAAGCTGGTAACAGCCCCCCACTCATCCTCAACACAAATTACTACGCGCGCGCACTCCTCAATCAAGAATCATTTGCTTCCAAGAATCCTTTGCCGAAGCGCGGGGCGAAATGCACGCGCGCACGTCGTCGCGCGCGCGTGCCAGAATTGTTCAGAAACCAGCGCCACGAAATCAGATACAACACGCGCGGTGTCGCAACACGATGTGTTTCAAACACAGCTGGCGCTCGCGCTCTAGCTGGTTCTTAAGGCACACAGATTTTTCAATCTGTTCACAACATGCGACACCACTGGCCTTTCGCGCGCGCGTCGGAATCGCTCGAACGCGCTTGCGCGTTTTCTTTTGCAATGAACCTTTTGTAAACTTGAGAAGAAAACCGCGACGAAGAGCACGTCGCGCGCGCATGCCGGAATCCTCCAACAGGTGTTCGCTGGGAAATGCCCAGCGGTCAGCGGCACCGCGGCCGCGTCAGTCGTACCGCACTAGCTGGCCGCTGCGCGCACGAGCATGCGCGGGATAGCGCGGCTGCGTAGATGCAACAGCCAAAGCCAAGCACTCATCGCAATCGCCGCCGCATGGGTTTTGCAAACTGGCGGGATAGCGCGGCTGCAGAGATGCAATAGCAAACGCCAAGCACTCATCGCAATTGCCGCCGCATGGGTTGTGCAAACCATCTTGCGGGTGGGTGGGTGGGATGATTGCGCGAGCAGCGAAGTTGACAACTTCCTGCGATCATTAGATTGCACGACGTGGATTGCAACAAATAGATGTCAGCACGCGCGTTGCAGTATACATGTGTATGCATGTGCATACGTGTTGCACAACACAAATATCACCGTATGTTCTGACGGCCCGGATCGCACCACGTACATTGCGCTGCATCGATTCTCCTTTCTAAAAATAAATAAACTCAACCCTCCCCCCCGGACTTATCGCTTCCCCCTGGGATAATATAAATTCACATATATTCTGCACACTCGTCCATCCTAAACATGAAACCGTATCATCCCAGCCAGGCCGGATTCCCCCCCTGAGGTCTCCTTGTAACAAACACTATGCGGTGACAGCTTTTGTTCTAACATAGCACTTTGTTCGCGAATCCTTTGCGACAAATGGGACGAAGTGCGCACGCGCGCGTCGTCGCGCGCGCATGCCGAAATCCTTCAAACACCTTCGGTGCTGGAAGGATCTCGCAATCGAGTTTCCAAAGAACATACAAAAACACATGGTTTCGCAACACTGATTTGCTAAAACAGCTTACGCGCGAGCTCTTGCGAAATCTTAAGAAAACCAAAAAAAAACGATTTTCACAAAATGCTACCAAACGGGCTTCGCGCGCGAGCATGTCGAAATCTGTCGAACGCCCTTGCGCGTGTACCGTCGCGAGAATCCTCTGCAAAATAAAAACGGAACGAAGTGCAGACGCGCGCGTCGTCGCGGGCGTATGCCGAAAACCTTCAAAACCCGTCGGTTTCGGAAGGGTTCCAAAATCGTGCGTCCAAGAAACCTACACAAACCCAAGGTTTCGCAACACGGATTTTCAACAAAAGCGTGCGCGCGCGCTCTTGCGTCGTCGTCGTCGTCGCCGTCGCCGTCCTCCCTCCTCCCGCGTCGTCGTCGTCGTCGCCTACGTCGTCCTCTGTCGTTTCTCGTGTTCGTCATCGTCGTCCTCTTTGGCGTCGTGGTCGTTTCCGTTGTCGTTGTCGCCGTGGTCGTCCTTCCTCCTCCTCCCACGTCGTCGTCATCATCCGTCGTCGGCGTCTCGTCGTCGTCCCTCATATTTCGTCGCCGTCGTCGTCGTTGTCGTCGTCTTCCCTCCTCCCTCGTCGTTGTCGTCGTCGGCGTCGCCGTCTTTCCTCCTTCGTCGTCGTTCGCGTCGTCGCCGTCCTCCCTCCTCCCTCGTCGCTGTCGTCGTTGTCGTCGTTGTCGCCGTCGTCGTCTTTCCTCCTCCATCGTCGTCGCGTTCGTTGGCGTCGTCGTCGTCGTCGTCGTTGTCGTCGTCGTCGTCTTCCCCCCTCCTTCGTCGTTGTCGTTGTCGTCGTCGGCGTCGCCGTCCTTTCTCCTTCGTCGTCGTTCGCGTCGTCGCCGTCCTCCCCCCTCCCTCGCCGTTGTCGTCGTTGTCGTCGGCGTCGCCGTCGTCGTCCCTCCTCCTCCATCGTCGTCGCGTTCGTTGGCGTCGTCGTCGTCGTCGTCTGCGTCGGCGTCGTTGTCGTCGTCGAATTCGTCGGAGACGTCGTCGATGTCGTCCTAGTCGTTGTCGTCGGTGTCGTCGTAGTCGGTCTTAACAGGTTTTGCAAACCAAGTTGCGGGTGGGTGGGTGGGATGTTTGCGCGAGCAGTGGAGATGACGACTTCAAGTTCAGCAAATTGAATTGCACCACATAGACTGCACCACATACATTGCGCAACATGGATTGCACCGCGTAGGTTGCCCGACATACGTTGCACTACATCCATTCTCCTTTTCTAAAAAACAAAATAGGATCTACCCCCCCCAGGCGTTAGTGCCCCCCTTTTCGGGTATGTAAATCATACATGATTCTGACCACGTGTCCATCCTAACCATGAATTTACACGATCCCAGGCCAGCCGGGTTCCCCCCCTGAGGTTCCCTTGTAAAAAACACTATGCGGTGACATTTTTGGTTCTAACATAGCACTTTTTTTTCGCGAGTCCTTTGCGACAAATGGGACGAAGTGCACACGCGCGCGCGTCGTCGCGCGCGCATGCCGAAATCCTTCAAACACCTTCGGTGCTGGACGGAATTCGCAATCGAGTTTCCAAAGAACATACAAAAACACATGGTTTCGCAACACGGATTTGCTAAAACAGCTTACGCGCGAGCTCTTGCGAAATCTTAAGAAAACCATTGTTTTTTTTTACGATTTTCACAAAATGCTACCAAACGGGCTTCGCGCGCGAGCATATCGAAATCCGTCGAACGCCCTTGCGCGTGTGCCGTCGCGAGAATCCTCCGCAAGAAAAATGAAACGAAGTGCAGACGCGCGCGTCGTCGCGGGCGTACGCCGAAAACCTTCAAAACCCGTCGGTTTCGGAAGGGTTTCAAAATCGTGCGCCCAAGAAACCTACAAAAACCCAAGGTTTCGCAACACGGATTTTCAACAAAAGCGTGCGCGCGCGCTCTTGCGTCGTCGTCGTCGTCGCCGTCGCCGTCCTCCCTCCTCCCGCGTCGTCGTCGTCGTCGTCGCCTACGTCGTCCTCTGTCGTTTCTCGTGTTCGTCGTCGTCGTCCTCTTTGGAGTCGTGGTCGTTTCCGTTGTCGTTGTCGCCGTGGTCGTCCTTCCTCCTCCTCCCACGTCGTCGTCGTCATCCGTCGTCGGCGTCTCGTCGTCGTCCCTCCTATTTCGTCGCCGTCGTCGTCGTTGTCGTCGTCGTCTTCCCTCCTCCCTCGTCGTTGTCGTCGTCGGCGTCGCCGTCCTTCCTCCTTCGTCGTCGTTCGCGTCATCGCCGTCCTCCCTCCTCCCTCGTCGCTGTCGTCGTTGTCGTCGTTGTCGCCGTCGTCGTCTTTCCTCCTCCATCGTCGTCACGTTCGTTGGCGTCGTCGTCGTCGTCTTCGTCGTCGTCGTTGTCGTCGTCGTCTTCCCCCCTCCTTCGTCGTTGTCGTCGTCGGCGTCGCCGTCCTTTCTCCTTCGTCGTCGTTCGCGTCGTCGCCGTCCTCCCTCCTCCCTCGCCGTTGTCGTCGTTGTCGTCGGCGTCGCCGTCGTCGTCCTTCCTCCTCCATCGTCGTCGCGTTCGTTGGCGTCGTCGTCGTCGTCGTTTGCGTCGGCGTCGTTGTCGTCGTCGAAGTCGTCGGAGACGTCGTCGTTGTCGTCGTCGTCGGTGTCGTCAGTGTCGTCCTAGTCGCTGTCGCCGGTGTCGTCGTAGTCGGTCTTAACAGGTTTTGCAAACCAAGTTGTGGGTGGGTGGGTGGGATGTTTGCGCGAGCAGTGGAGATGACGACTTCAAGTTCAGCAAATTGGATTCTCCTTTCTAAAAGACTAATAGATTCTACCCCCCCCCCCGGAGTTATCGGTTCCCCCGCGCGTGCTGTAAATTACATATGATTCTGACCACATGTCCATCCTAAAAATGAACTCATACCATCCCAGCCAAGCCGGGTTCCCCCCCTGCGGTTCCCTTGTAAAAAACCACGATGCGGTGACATGTTTCGCTCGAACATAGCACTTTTTCGCGAATCCCTTGCAAAAAATTGAACGAAGTGCACACGCGCGCGTCGTGGCGCGCGCATGCCGAAATCCTTCAAAAACCTTTGGTTCCGGAGAGATTTCAAAATTGAATTTCCAAAAAACATATAAAACACATGGTTTCGCAACACTGGTTCAAACAAAAAAATTACGCGCGAGCTCTTGCGAAATCTAAAGAAAACCATAAGTTTTCCAAGATTTTCACAAAATGCTACCAAACGGGCTTCGCGCGCGCGCATGTCGAAATCTGTCGAACGCTCTTGCGCGTGTGCCGTGGCGAGAACCCTCCGCAAAAAAAATTGGACGAAGTGCAGACGCGCGCGTCGTCGCGGGCGTATGCCGAAATCCTTCAAAAACCTTGGGTTTCGGAAGAATTTCGAAATCGTGCGTCCAAAAAACGTACAAAAACACAAGGTTTCGCAACACGGGTTTTCAACAAAATTGTGCGCGCGCGCTCTTGCGTCGTCGTCGTCGTCGTCCTCCCTCCTCCCTCGTCGTCGTCGTCGTCGTCGCCGTCGTCGTCTTCTGTCTTTCCTCGTCGTCTTTGGCGTCGTCGTCGTTTCCGTCGTCGTTGTCGCCGTGGTCGTCCTTCCTCCCTCGTCGTCTTCGTCGGCGTCTCGTCGTTGTCCCTCCTATTTCGTCGCCGTCGTCGTCGTCGTCGTCGTCGTCGTCGTGGTCTTCACTCCTCCCTCGTCGTTATCCTCCTCCCTCGTCGTCGTCGTCCGTCGTCGGCGTCTCGTCGTCGTCCCTCCTATTTCGTCGCCGTCGTCGTCGTCTTCGTCGTCGTTGTCATCGTCGTCGTTTTCCCTCCTCCCTCGTCGTTGTCGTCGTCGGCGTCGCCGTCCTTCCTCCTTCTTCGTCGTTGGCGTCGTCGCCGTCTTCCCTCCTCCATCGTCGTTGTCGTCGTTGTCGCCGTCGTCGTTTTTTCTCCTCCCCCGTCGTCGTCTCCGTTGGCGACGTCGTCGTCGTCTTCGTCGTCGTCGTCGGCGTCGTTGTCGTCGTCGTCGGTGTCGTCGTCGTCGCTGTCGTCGTCGAAAACATTGGAGACGTCGTCGGTGTCGTCGCAGTCGCTGTCGGCGGCGCCGTCGTCGTCGATGTCGCTGTCGTCGTCGGCATCGGTGTCGTGGCCAAGTGCCACGCAGTACCTACCGTCACGGTCTTGTCTGAAGATGTCTTGCGACCAAGTTGCGGGTGGGAGGGTGGGATGTTTGCACGAGCAGTGGAGAGGACAGCTTCAAGACAGTCGAAGTGGATTGCACCACATAGACTGCACCACATACATTGCGCAACATGGATTGCACCGCGTAGGTTGCCCGACATACGTTGCACTACAGCCATTCTCCTTTTCTAAAAACAAAATAGGATCTACCCCCCCCAGGCGTTATTGGCCCCCCTTTTGATTATGACAACGTGTCCATCCTAACCATGAATTTACACTATCCCAGGCCAGCCGGGTTCCCCCCCTGAAATTCCCTTGAAAAAACACTATGCGGTGACATGTTTTGTTCGAACATAACACTTGTTCACGAAACCCTTGCGACAAATGGGACGAAGTGCACACGCGCGCGCGTCGTCGCGCGCGCATGCCGAAATCTTTCAAAAACCTGCGGTGCCGGAAGGATTTCGCAGTCGAGTTTCCAAAAACATACAAAAACCTATGATTTCGCAACACTGATTTGCTAAAACAGCTTCCGCGCGAACTCTTGCGAAATCTTAAGATAACCATAGGTTTTTCAAGATTTTCACAAAATGCTATTAAACGGGCTTCGCGCGCGCATGTCGAAATCTGTCGATCGCCCTTGCGCGTGTGCCGTGGCGAGAACCCTCCGCAAAAAATTTGACTAAGTGCAGACGCGCGCGTCGTCGCGCGCGTATGCCGAAATCCTTCGAAACCCATCGGTGTCGGAAGGATGTCAAAATCGTGTCCAAAAAACATACAAAAACCCCAGGTTTCGCAACACGGATGTTCAACAAAAGCGTGCGCGCGCGCTCTTGCGTCGTCGGCGTTTTCCTTCCTCCCTCGTCGTTGTCGTCGTCGGCGTCGCCGTCCTTCCTCCTTCTTCGTCGTTCGCGTCGTCGCCGTCCTCCCTCCTCCCTCGTCATTGTCGTCGTTGTCGTCGTTGTCGCCGTCGTCGTCCTCCCCCCTCCCTCGTCGTCGTCTTCGTTGGCGACGTCGTTGTCGTCGTCGTCGTCGTCGTCGTCGTCGCCGTCGTCGGCGTCGTCGTCGTCGTCGGCGTCGTCGTCGTCGTCGTTGTCATCGTCGTCGTCGTCGGCGTCGTCGTCGTCGGTGTCGTCGTCGTCGTGGTCGCTGTCGTCGTCGAAGTCGTTGGAAACGTCGTCGGTGTCGTCGTCGTCGGTGTCGGCGGCGCCGTCGTCGTCGTCGTCGTTGTCGCTGTCGTCGTCGGTGTCGTGGCCAATTGCCATCTGGTACCTACCGTCACGGTCTTGTCTTAGGAGGTCTTGCGACCAAGTTGCGGGTGGGAGGGTGGGATGTTTGCACGAGCAGTGGAGAGGACAACTTCAAGACGGTCAAAATTAAGATAACCATAGGTTTTCACGATTTACACAAAATGCTACCAAAAGGGCTTCGCGCGCGCGCATGTCGAAATCAGTCGAACGCCCTTTGCGCGTGTGCCGTCGCGAGAATCCTCCACAAAAAATGGAACGAAGTGCAGACGCGCGCGTCGTCGCGCGCGTATGCCGAAAACCTTCAAAATCCATCGGTTCCGGAAGGACTTCAAAATCGTGTGCCCAAAGAACATTCAAAAAACCAAGCTTTCGCACCACGGATGTTCAACAAAAGCGTGCGCGCGCGCTCTTGCGTCGTCGTCGTCGTCGTCGTCGTCGTCGCCGTCCTCCCTCCTCCCGCGTCGTCGTCGTCCTCTGCTGTTCCTGGTGCTCGTCGTCGTCGTCCTCTTTGGCGTCGTGGTCGTTTCCGTCGTCGTTGTCGGCGTGGTCGTCTTTCCCCCTCCTCCCTCGTCGTCGTCGTCGTCCGTCGTCGGCGCCTCGTCGTCGTCCCTTTCGTCGCCGTCGTCGTCGTCGTTGTCGTCGTCGTCGTCGTCGTCTTCCCTCCTCCGGCGTCGTTGTCGTCGTCGGCGTCGCCGTCCTTCCTCCTTCTTTGTCGTTCGCGTCGTCGCCACCATCTCCCTCCCTCGTCGTTGTCGTCGTTGTCGCCGTTGTCGCCGTCGTCGTCCTCCCCCCTCCCTCGTCGTCGTCTTCGTTGGCGACGTCGTTGTCGTTGTCGTCGTCGTCGTCGTCGTCGGCGGCGTCGTCGTCGGCGTCGTCGTCATCGTCGTCGTCGGCGTCGTCGACGTCATCGATGTCGTCGTCGTCGTCGTCGTTGTCGTCGCCGAAGTCGTTGGAGACGTCGTCGGTGTCGTCGTAGTCGGTGTCGGCGGCGCCGTTGTCGTCGTCGTCGCTGTCGTCGTCGTCTGCGTCGTGGCCAAGGGCCATGTGGTATCTACCGTCACGGTCGTGTCCTAAGAGGTCTTGCGACCAAGTTGCGGGTGGGTGGGTGGGACGATTGCGCGAACAGTGGAGTTGACAATTTCAAGTTCGGCAAGGGAAGTCTCCTTTCTAAAAAGAAAATAAACTCTACCCCCCCCGGACTGAACGCTTCCCCCTGGGATACTATAATTTCATGTATATGTATATATATATATATATATTCTGCACACTCGTCCATCCTAATATGAAATCACACCATCCCACGCAGGCCGTTTCCCCCCCCTGTGGTTCCCTTTTAAAAAACACTAAGCGGTGACATTTGTTGTTCTAACATAGCACTTTTTCACGAATCCCTTGCAAACAATGAAACGATGTGCACACGCGCGCGTCGTCGCGCGCGCATGCCGAAATCCTTCAAAAACCTTCGGTGCGGGAAGGATCTCGCAATCGAGTTTCAAAAAAAAACATACAAAAACACATGGTTTCACAACACTGGTTTGCTAAAAAAGCTTACGCGCGAGCTCTTGCGAAATCTTAAGAAAACCACAGATTTTTCAAGATTTTCACAAAATGCTACCAAACGGGCTTCGTGCGCGCGCATGTCGAAATCAATCGAACGCCCTTGCGCGTGTGCCGTGACGAGAATCCTCCGCAACAGAAAAAACGAAGTGCAGACGCGCGCGTGGTCGCGCGCGTACGCCGAAATCCTTCAAAACCCATCGGTTTCGGAAAGATTTCGAAATCGCGCGTCCAAAAAACCTACAAAAACCCAAGGTTTCGCAACACGGATTTTCAACAAAAGCGTGCGCGCGCGCTCTTGCGTCGTCGTCGTCGTCGTCGCCGTCCTCCCTCCCGCGTCGTTGTCGTCGTCGTCGTCGCCTACGTCGTCCTCTGTCTTTCCTCGTGTTCGTCGTCGTCGTCCCTTTTGGCGTCGTGGTCGTTTCCGTCGTCGTTGTCGCCGTGGTCGTCCTTCCTCCTCCTCCTCCCTCGTCGTCGTCGTCGTCGTCCGTCGTCGGCGTCTCGTCGTCGTCCCTCGTATTTCGTCGCCGTCGTCGTTGTCGTCGACGTCGTCGTTGTCGTCGTCGTCGTCTTCCCTCCTCCCTCGTCGTTGCCGTCGTCGGCGTCGCCGTCCTTCCTCCTTCTTCGTCGTTCGCGTCGTCGCCGTCCTCCCTCCTGCCTCGTCGTTGTCGTCGTTGTCGCCGTTGTCGCCGTTGTCGTCCTCCCTCCTCTCTCGTCGTCGTCTTCGTTGGCGACGTCGTCGTCGTCTTCGTCGTCGTCGTCGGCGTCGTCGTCGTCTTCGTCGTCGTTGTCGGCGTCGTCGTCGTCGCCGCCATGGTCGTCGTCGTCGTCGTCGCCGTCGTCGTCTTCGTCGTCGTTGTCGGCGTCGTCGTCGTCGCCGCCATGGTCGTCGTCGTCGTCGGCGTCGTCGGCGTCGTTGACGTCGTCGTCGTCGTCGTCGGCGTCGTCGTTGTCGTCGTCGTCGGCGTCGTCATCGTCGTCGTCGTTGTCATCGTCGTCGTCGTCGGCGTCGGCGTCGTCGTCGTCGTCGGTGTCGTCGTCGTCGTCGTCGTCGTTGTCGTCGTCGTCGAAGTCGTTGGAGACGTCGTCGGTGTCGTCGTAGTTGTTGTCGGCGGCGTCGTCGTCGTTGTCGCTGTCGTCGTCGGCGTCGCTGTCGTTGGCAAGTGCCATGGGGTACCCACCGTCACGGTCTTAAGAGATTTTGCGAACCAAGTTGCGGGTGGGTGGGTGGGATGTTTGCGCGAGCAGTGGACTGGTCAAGCGCGGTGCAGGGTAGTCAATTGTACCACATAGATAGTACCGCACAGATCGCACCAAATATATTCAACCACATATATTGCACAGAAGAGATTGCACCACATACAAAGCACCACATCGGTCGCACCACGTATATTGCACCGCATATGCTGCACTGCGTGGTACGCCAGAATAAACTGTTTGGGGTCCACGCTGGCTACCATTTCAAGTCCAAGTAAATGTATGGACGAACAACGTGTGAGACTGCAACTCTGTTACAGGCAAGAACTTTATACACCATTACAACAAATCCAGTTACTTCCAGTAGCTGTTCTGCATCTGCAGCAAGGACACCTACTGCAGCTGAAACATATACACCGCATGCTTCTTCGAGTTGTGCCGCTACTTCAGCCGCGTCTCAGAATGTTCATGCCTGTAAATATTGCACGACTTGACACAGATGTTATACTACATCGTATCTGGCTGGCTAGATCAACACAGTCATGTAAGGTTGGGTCCTCGTTTTGAATCACAGCGCCACGCTCCACTCCCTCCCGCTGCCCCTCTTCCCAGCCCTGCCTCTGCCGTCCGCATGTCCGTTTCTCACACGTTCGGCCGCTTCGAAGAGAGCTCCACCTAAGGAAGACCCCAGCGGGTGCGTCCACATGACGCACAATGACGCACCTGACTGGCCACTGTACGAGTCCTCGGGACGTGTCGGCCGCCGTACACACACACATACACACTTGACTGTCCGGGGCACCTGGGCCGCAAGGCACGGCCGAGGTGCGAGCTTCCAGACAAAGCCTTGCGCGCTCAAACACCTGACTGGCTGCTGCGTGAGCCCCCAGGACATCCCATGCACAGTCAGCCGTTCGAGTGACCGTTGTACGATCCTTGCGGCCACGAGGGGCCACTGGCTGGCGAACTCCCTCGCGCCACCGCAAGGGCCACCCCCATCTGCACCCGCATGATTACAGCAAGTCCGTGTCGCGCCAACTTCGGCGTTGGTTTCTGACACCGCGGGGACCGTTCAATCTTCGACGATCGGCCGTTTCCGAAGCGTGAGATCGCTCATCATCGACCGATTCTGGGCCGCCAGCGGCGTTCAACATGGAACGCCGGCAATGGGGTCGCCGCCGGTCGAAACAACGCGGACCTACCGTGACAAAACCCCCTACCGTACCACGCACCCTTGCCATCCCCCGTCCCTTCACTTACCACATAATTGCGTATCGTCCTCTACTCATCCTAGGCGGAAGCGCCTCTTCCTGTCAGGATGGACGCTGGGGGGTGGGCCTATCGAAGTCGGCGACAACGCAACGGCAACATGTGGCAAAAATCTGCTAGGTGGGGGCATCGAATGAAAATGATCTCGACGACATCGCGAGGGCAACATATAATGAAAGTGAAAGAGAAGGGAGGAAGGAAGGAAGGGCGAGGGAGCCAGCCTGGCGAGACGGGGCGCAATATGTTGGTGGAACTCAAAGACTCCATGCAACAATGAAAACGAATCTCCGAAATGGCCCGCACTCCATACGTGTTCCCCAAGATGTGCTTGCACTGATGAGTTCTTACCTGGATTCGCGAGAACAGGGCCCTCTGCATGAAAGTCGGCCGTGCCAGGCCGTTGCCCCATGGCTGTTCCCTATGCGCTAATGCCCTATGGTTGGCCCTCTGTGTCGTCATCGGTCCTTCCTGGTTGGTGCCCTGTGGCTGATGCCCTGTGCATTGGTGCCCTATGGTCGGTCCTCTGTGTCGCAGTCGGCAAGTCCCAGTCCATGCCGTACGGTTAGTGCTATACGCGCTGGTGCCGACACATGCTGTGCCCCGTAAGTTGCACCGAGCCACTGTTTGGGGACAACGCGCTGGCATCATGGAGCTGGGCATCTTGAGAGCCAAGGCCATTAAATACGAAGAAGTGTATGTCCTGGGCGACATCGGAAATTTGAGCTGAGACTGGCGCAGTGTGTGACATTCCAGTTTGTACGAACAAGAACTTAGATGCGAAAATACCATGTCGAACCACTCGCCGGCCCCATCCGTGCAGCTGCGGAGCACCTCAAGCTGCAGGACCCTCCGTGGTGAGACCGCTGGTTAAATATACCTTTCGCCACTCTGCCCACGACGCGTTGGGGTGTATGAGAATGTCTGTCCAGTGTCTGGTACAGTGTAATTGTCCTTTTGCCTTGATGAAGTTGTGCTCCGAGCTGTCCCTGGACTGGAGGCCGACGGTGGTGCACAACGTCTCTTCCTCGTGCCTCTTGGCGTGCTGGGCATCTTGGAAGCGTGCCGTCTTGCGATGCTGCGGTCGTGTTCCTGGCATCTTCTCTCGGCCTCACGGCGTAGACCTCTTCCCGCGCTGCAGCCGAAAACCTGTTGGCCGCCTGCTGGAGTAGAGGCCTTCTGGATGGGGTCGGAGTAGATGGGGTCGGAGGGTCGCGCCGCGTCGCCGGAGGGTCGCGCCGCGTCGCCGATGCATCGGCGACGCCAGCGTGGAGAAAATCGGGCTCCAGATCGAGGAGAGAGCGTGATCCACCACCGCCAATTGCCAACCTTTTCCTCCGGAACCCGGGGGTCGCCCCCGCACCCCCCCCCCCCCCTCCTGCCCCCCCCCCCCCCCGTCCCCCCCCTCCCTCCCCCCCCCCCCCCCACCCCCCCCCCCCTCCCTTCACCTCCGAAATCCCCCCCCCCCCCACCCCCCCCTTGTTGCTGGCCCCCCCCCCCCTACTCTCCTCTTTCCCCCTGGCCAAAAACCATCCCCCCCTACCCCATGAACCCTACCCCTACTTTCCTCCCCCCCCTCCCCCTCGAAAACCGGGGGGGGTCACCTACGGTTCGAACCCTCCCCCCCCCCCCTCCGGATCTGGAGGAAACCTTGTCTTGTCTTGTCTTGTCTTTGCCTTGCCTTGCCTTGCCTTGCCTTGCCTTGCCAGCCTTGCCTTGCCTTGCCTTGCCTTGCCTTGCCTTGCCTTGCCTTGCCTTGCTTGTGCCTTGTCTTGTCTTGTCTTGTCTTGTCTTGTCTTGTATTGTCTTGTCTTGTCTTGTCTTGTCTTGTCTTGTCTTGTCTTGTCTTGTCTTGTCTTGTCTTGTCTTTTCTTGTCTTGTCTTGTCTTGTCTTGTCTTGTCTTGTCTTGTCTTGTCTTGTCTTGTCTTGGTCTTCGGCACCAGGCCGTTGAGTTCCAGCTCGAAGCCGAGCAACCGTTACGACAAATTCGGCATATTTTATTTTCAATCCGTTCCATTTCAACTTCGGCTCAATCATCTTGCAGCGCGGAGAGCGCTTAGCACCGAGGCCACATCCCACCTTAGCAGAGTGGTGGGCCGCGCATAACAGCAAAAATCGTCCACGTCTTGAGTCAGTTACTGCACCTCATTCCTCATACGTGTTCCCCAAGATGTGCTTGCACTGATGAGTTCTTACCTGGATTCGCGAGAACAGGGCCCTCTGCATGAAAGTCGGCCGTGCCAGGCCGTTGCCCCATGGCTGTTCCCTATGCGCTAATGCCCTATGGTTGGCCCTCTGTGTCGCCATCGGTCCTTCCTGGTTGGTGCCCTGTGGCTGATGCCCTGTGCATTGGTGCCCTATGGTCGGTCCTCTGTGTCGCAGTCGGCAAGTCCCAGTCCATGCCGTACGGTTAGTGCTATACGCGCTGGTGCCGACACATGCTGTGCCCCGTAAGTTGCACCGAGCCACTGTTTGGGGACAACGCGCTGGCATCATGGAGCTGGGCATCTTGAGAGCCAAGGCCATTAAATACGAAGAAGTGTATGTCCTGGGCGACATCGGAAATTTGAGCTGAGACTGGCGCAGTGTGTGACATTCCAATTTGTACGAACAAGAACTTAGATGCGAAAATACCATGTCGAACCACTCGCCGGCCCCATCCGTGCAGCTGCGGAGCACCTCAAGCTGCAGGACCCTCCGTGGTGAGACCGCTGGTTAAATATACCTTTCGCCACTCTGCCCACGACGCGTTGGGGTGTATGAGAATGTCTGTCCAGTGTCTGGTACAGTGTAATTGTCCTTTTGCCTTGATGAAGTTGTGCTCCGAGCTGTCCCTGGACTGGAGGCCGACGGTGGTGCACAACGTCTCTTCCTCGTGCCTCTTGGCGTGCTGGGCATCTTGGAGGCGTGCCGTCTTGCGATGCTGCGGTCGTGTTCCTGGCATCTTCTCTCGGCCTCACGGCGTAGACCTCTTCCCGCGCTGCAGCCGAAAACCTGTTGGCCGCCTGCTGGAGTAGAGGCCTTCTGGATGGGGTCGGAGTAGATGGGGTCGGAGGGTCGCGCCGCGTCGCCGATGCATCGGCGACGCCAGCGTGGAGAAAATCGGGCTCCAGATCGAGGAGAGAGCGTGATCCACCACCGCCAATTGCCAACCTTTTCCTCCGGAACCCGGGGGTCGCCCCCGCCCACCCCCTCCGAAAAAATTCCCCCCCCCCCCCTGTGGACCCCCCCCCCCCCCCCCCTCTCTCCCCCCGGCAAAACCCCCCCTTCCCCTAACCCCTCCCCCTCCTCCCCCCCCTCACACCTCGAAAACCGGGGGGGGGTCACTACCGGTTCGTACCCCTCCCCCCCCCTGCCGGATATGGAAAACGGGGGGGGTCCGACTACCGGGTTCGACACCCCCCCCTCGAAAACGGAGGGGGGGTCACTACTGGTTGCGACCCTCCCCCCCCATGCACCGCCAGCAAACGACTCCCGGTCCCTACCACCGTCCGCATCACATCCCCCTTTGTTGTTCCCAGCACCACTGTCCTCACCACCACTGTCCCCACTGGTTCCACCACCGTCCCTACTGTCCGCACCAGTGCCCCCACCACTGTCGCACTGTCCCCACTGTTCACACCACTGTTCCCACCACGGTTTCACTCTCCCCACTGTCTCCACGGACCCAACCACTGCCCGACTATCCCCACTGTCCCCACTGTCCCACTGACTCCTCCGCTGTCCCACTGAGCTGTCCCACTGTTCCCACCACTGTCCCCACTGTCCCCACCACTGTCCCCACTGTACCTCTGTCCCATTGTCCCACCGCCGTCCTCGCCACCGCCTTCACCACTGTCCCCACCACCATTGTACCCTCCACTGTCCCACTGTTTCCACCTCATTCCCACTGTCCCCACACCACTGTCCCCACCACCACAGTCCCCACCACTGTCCACTGTCCCCCCTGTTCCCACCATTGTCCCCACCGCTGTCCCCACCACTACCGTCCCCACCACTGTCCCACTGTCCCACTGTTCCCACCACTGTCCCGCTGTCCCCTCACCACTGTCCCCACCAACACCGTCCCCACCACTGTCCGCACCCCCACTCGGTTTTCGAGGGGGGGGGGGTTCGAACCGGTGACCCCCCCCGGTTTTCGAGGGTGGGGGGGGGGGGGGGGGGGGAGGGTTCGAATTACGGGTGATGTAACTGGGGGGGGGGGGGGGGGTTCGAACGGTAGTGACCCCCCAGTTTTCTCGGGGGGGGGGGGGGGGGTTCGAACCGGTAGTGACCCCCCCCAGTTTTCCGCCAGCAGCGGTAGAACACGCTCTTTCAGATCGAGTCGAGCCGCATCGCCGATGCATCGTCGATACGGCGCGATCCTCCGACCCCATCTGCTCGGACCCCACCTAGGGGGCCTAGATGAAGCAGGGTCTTTTATGCGCCCGAAGTGAAATACCCGACGCAATCCGCCTGGCCTGGGGACAGTTTCCGACTTCGAGTTGCAGTGAGTGACGCCTCCACACGGCGCCAAAGAGTGCGCCATGCACGCTTGCATAATTGAGCTGCCGGTATGCACGCCCGTGACTGCCACAGCCTACGGCACGAGCGAGCGCGCCCGGGCCCGTCGGGGCCCCGGGTGCCTGGAGGCCGGGGACCCTGACCTTCCAGAGTGCAAAAAAATGCCCTCCAGACCTATAGACCTATCTGGGCTACCTAAAACCTCGACAGATTCCCAGAGATCCGATGTCGTGATTTTTTCAATACGCGGTCTCCGGAAGTCTCGACCCACTCCCCAGGACCGGTTTTTCATCCGGAGTCGTTTTTTGACGGTCCCGAGGCCCGGCGAGGGCCCCTAGGGGCACAAATTCGGGAAAAACCTCCGTCTTGATTTTTTCAATACGTTGGATCTCTGGGTTAAGATATCGAGGTCCTGGTGCTATTTTTTCGCCCTCCTGGAAGGTCAGGGGCCTCGGGGCCCACGCGGGGCCCGAGGCCGGGGCTCGCAGCCGGGGGCCGATAGGGCCCGGAGGGCGAGGCCGGGGCCCCACGCGGGGGCCTCGGGCCCGGAGAGCGCGGGGCCGCGCCCCAGAGCCCGGGGCCCCCTGCGGGCCCCAGGCGGGGGCCTCGGGGCCACGCCCCAGACCCAGACCCCCTCGAGTAATGAAAAAATCACGACGGGTTTTTTTTCCTAATTCTCGGCCTCGGGGGGCCCTCACCGGGCCTCGGGAGCGTCAAAAAACGACTCAGGATGGAAAGCCGGTCCTGGGGAATGGGTCGGGACCTCTGGGGGTCGACGTCATGAAAAAATCATGACGTCGGGGGTCTGGGGAGCCGGGGCCCGGGGCTCGGGGTCCCATGCGGGGGGGCCTCGGGCCCGGGGCTCGGGGCCGCGCCCCAGAGCCGGGCCAGTGCGCCCGGGGCCGGTGGGAGCCTGGGGCCACGTCGACGGGGGCCACATGCAGGGGTGCCCAGTGCGCCTGGGGCCACTGCTGCAAGGCTCGCTCGAAACGAACTGGCGGTTTTTGTTTTCAGTGCTTGCGTGGTGGGCGCTACTTCAATTCTGGCACGACGTAGTCGGCCCAGACGCAGGGATGTCCGAGAGCACGGGGAGAGGAGCGCCTTGGGGCAAGAGAGCGGCAGTGGGGGGAGCGTGTGGTGCAGAGGAGTGAACCAGACTAGGGAGGAGTGAGAGGCGTATAGAGGAGTGGGGTGCAGGAGAGGAATGAGATGCAGCATGGGGTGGAGCGCGGTGGAAGAGGGAGGAGGGAGGAATGGGATGAAGAGTGGAATGTATAATAATATAATGGTGGGCCGAAGCACTGAGGAGGGCGAAGAATTGGGAAGGGTAGGGAGAAGTAGTGTGGTGCCTGGGAGCGGTGAGGACTGGCTGAGTGGAGTGGAACGAATTGGAAGTAGAGTGAAGCATTCTATAGTAGGGAAAAGATGCAAGTACTGAACAGGAGTTGTGAGGATGGGCTGGAGTAAGGATGATCGGAGATAAGTGTGAAGGACGCTGACATGGGAAGGAGTGGAGAGGATTGCGAAGAAAACAATAAGAGCATGGTGGAGCGGAGTGGGACAGAGGGAGTGGGGAGGGGTGAAGAGTTGACAGTAAGGCAGACATATGGACAACCTCGTGCAGCTCTCTCTCATCGGTCCTCGACCTTCCTCCTCGAACGTCCTCGCCCTCCCAATCGAACCTCATCATCCTCGTCATCCGCGATAGTCCTCGATACTCGATTCTCGATCCTCGATTCTCGGTCCTTCTTCAGGTTCCTCCCCCCCCCTCGGTCATCGATCCTCCTCGATCCTCGATCCTCCTCGATCCTAGACCTTCCTCATCGATCCTCCTCCTCTTCGATCCTGCTCCTCCTTCTCCTCCTCATCCTCCTCCACCTCCTCTGTTACCGGTCCTCGATCTTGGATCCTCCTCCTCGGTCATCCTCCTCCTCTTCTTTTTCCTCGGGCCTCGATCGTCCTTCTTCTCTTCCTCTTCGATCCTCCTCTTCGACTCACAGTCCTCGAACCTCGATTATCTCCCTTGTTGATAGGGGCACCGGAGGGGGCCGGTGCAGGAGGAGTGGGCGTTTAGCAACAACGAGTTCATTCTAAGCAGCTTGGGAAGGGGCCTTGTCTAGCAGAGGGTGCTGTGCAGCAGAGGGGGCCTGTGCAGCAGAGGGGCGCGTCTAGCACGTGAGCGTTTTCGTATTCAGCGGTTCGCAGACTGTTTGGAACCGTGCGTCCTGTGGGGGAGATTCCATCTGCTTGGAACAGGCGCCAGAAACTGGCAAGATCTACTCCAAGGGGGGGGGGTGCGAGGGCCCGCGCCGATCGGCAAAACCCCGAATAACAAAACGGTCACTGGCGCCAAGGAGTTACATTACTCAGCCTGTGGAGGAGCCTTGTCTAAGAGATGGTGCCGGCAGGATCATGGGCACGTCTAGCGCCAAGAGGATTACTGAATCAGCTTGGGAAAGGGCTTGCCCAGCAGAAGATGGTGCGATTGGGCCTGTTTTCCACCACCACAACCATTAGTTGGAGGGGGAGGGGGTCCTCCTTCTCATCCTCCTCCTCCTCCGCGTCCTCCACCTCCTCCTCCTTCTCCTCGTCCTCCACCTCCTTCCCCCCTCCAACTTATGGTGGTGGTGGTGGTGGACAACACGCCGATCATGCTGTGCCGCAGAGGGGGCCGAGCTCTGCATGAACTAAGGCAGCACTGCTTTTGCGTCCTTGCGCGAGCCCCACGTGCGATCACTAGCAGCCCGGCTGACAAGAGGTTACCAGCGAATCGCCCGGCAGTCGAAACCGATGAGGAGAAGGAGGGGGAGGAAAAATGGCAAGGGGGCACGGAAGGGGCATCAGGGCAAAGGCGGGGCAAGGGAGTAAGGTAGGGGCAACAAGGCAAGGATTGGGCAAGTGGGCAAGGAAGGGGCACAGAAGGGGCAAGGGGGCAAGGAAGGGGCAATGGGGCAAGGCAAGGGCAAGAGCAAGGAAAGGGCAATGGGGTTAAATGTTGCAGCGCTGCTAGTAGAAGCGGAGGATTCAACTCCAGTCGACCAAACTACTGGTTCGAAAAAGGCGGGCCCAAGTAACTGGTATATCAAAAGATCCAGTCCCTGGCGCGACCGTTGGCGCCAACAGGAGCAGTCCACTAAGCAGTTGTCTTGGACTGCTTTGCCAAGTGCGCCACCGCCGCTCCAAACAAACAATGGTATGTCCGCTGGCGGACAGACCACCTCCCTCGAACCGACTGTTCCCCCCCCTGCTCTTCCCCATCCTTTTCTCTCCCACACCCTCGCCTGCTCTGTCTTGACGGAAAAAGGAGGATCTGTCCCACCGCTAGGACACGCTGAATCTCCCCAGAGCCCGCTGCGCACAAAATGCGGCCTGTCAGCTTGCTGACTGTCCGCGGCGCCGTCTGTCAGCTCAAGGAGAAGGAGGAGGCAAGGCGAAAAAACTCATGTAGCCCTGTCCTTGCCTGCCCAGATGTTCATGAATACGGATGTCCAATCGTAAACTACACCCACGCAGACGTGAGATAAACATATCAGAGATTGATGGGGCAGGCGGTGCCGCAAACCCTCCGACGCTTTTGACGCTTTTGACGCTTCCGACGCTTCTGACGCTCCTGACGATCTGGGCTCCAGGGGCTCCACGACGCTTCCGACGCTTCTGACGCTCCTCACGCTCTGGGCCCCAGGAGCTTCGCGACGCGTCTCACGCTTCTGACGCGCTGGAGCTTCGCGACGCTTCCGACGCTTCTGACGCTCCTCACGCTCTTGGCCCCAGGAGCTTCGCCACGCGACTCACGCTTCTGACGCGCTGAGCTTCAGGAGCTTGAGAAACTTCAAGACCTTCCGGAGCTTCAGGGGCTCCGGGAGCTTCAGGAGCTTCAGGGGCTTCAGAAGCTTCTGGAGCTTCAGGAGGCTTAGAAGTTCCGAGAGCGTCAGGAGCGCCAGGGGCTTCAGAGGTTCGCGTGGTGTCCGGGACCACGCGGGGGCCCCGACGCCACGCAGGAGGGCCCGAGAGACCCCGACACCATGCGGGAGACCCCGACGCCACGCGGGAGAGACCCCGACACCACGCGGGAGGCCCGGATGCCGCCAGACACCGTGCGGGAACCCCCGGGGAGACCCCGACGCCACGCGGGAGGTCCCGACCACACCGCGGGAACCCGTGGGGAGACCCCGACACCTCGCGGGAGACCCCGACACCACGCGGTTGGCCCCAACACCACGCGGGAGCTCTCAGGAGCTTCAGAAGCTTCAGGAGCTTCAGGAGCTGCGGAAGCTTCAGGAGCTTCGGAAGCTTCAGGAGCTCCAGGAGCTTCGCAAGCTTCGAGGGAGCGATACCCAACGTCAGCCACCGCGGGAGGAGGGGCCGACAAGGAGGAGCGCACCCCGCCCCCCCCCCCAGCACACGAATTTTTTTTCCGTCCGCGATCCCATAGCGCCTGAACGATAAACAAAACTAATGGGAGCATACCGAAACACGGCTGCTCTGAGTGCGATCTCACCGAGACCTGTTGGCAGTCCTGGCTGCCGCCTCGGCCTCGCGAGCCGCCGCTCGCGCCTGAAGCGTCAACATGCCTGGGCTAGTTCTCACTCCAGCGGTCGGATGGAGGGGGGAGGTGGAAGGAGGTTTGTGGAGGCCATGACAGTGGACAACCTGACAATCCTCTCATTGAATTAACATGTGTTTAACATGTCGGAAATATGTTCGAGACATGTTGTTTAAACGCGCTCGTTGCATCAAGACATGCTTAAAACACGTTTGAGGCATCCGGAAATGAATTGGCAACATGCCTCCTCTCCACCGATCGTCGTCCACAAAAGGAGGCGCACCCACCCCCCGTTTCCGCGCCGGGGCGAGGACAGGACCAGGTCTGGCGCGTCCCCCCACGGGCGGATTTCGGATAAATGAACACAGATCGAACAATACGCAAGCACAAACATATATATATATATATATATGCATGTATGTATATATGTATATATATGTGTATATATATGTATATGATGATGATACCACACAAAAACGTACCCAGACTATTGTTCGACTGTTTTGGGAGATTCCCCCTGTACAAGGACGTGCCCGACTCAAGGATAGGGGGGGGGGCGTCTCCTGGCGGGCGGGCGAAGCGGCCCCCCCCCCCCCCCCACACGCACGCCCCAGAACACTCGCTCGGCCCTCGTCTCCCATCTTCCGCTCTCCTTCCGCACGGCGACGACCAAGGGCTCCAAGCTTCGCGCTTCGCGCTGCGCGCAGCGCGAGGCGCGAATAACTCCGCGCTCTCGCGCCGCCTCCCAGGGGAGAAGGTTGAAAATGAGGAGGAATCGGAGCCGAACCGCGAAGCGCGAACAACTTCGCGCCCTCGAGGGCGCCCTTGCTTTTCCCCTCTTCCGTTTCCATTCCGCACGGCGGCGACAGGGACGGCGGCGAATAGCCCAGGGGCGGGTACTGCACGCATTCGCCCGGGAGCTTTTCGAAGACATAGATGATCGGCGCGCCTGAATATATGTATTGGCTCTCCCCTGGGCTATTCGCCCCTGTTCCGTTCCCCTTCCGCGCGGGGAGGGGGAGAGCACCCCTTGAGCAGGCACCGACCGTCCTGGCATTCCTATAGGCCTGCCACGACATGCTCTTAGAACCCAAGCGTGTTCGAATAACAAAACAGAACATAAACCCGATGTGCTAGAACAAGACAGTCCCAGCCAGAAATGTTCGAAGAGCATTTCGTTGAAACCACATAAGGTTATTAGAACATAATTTGATAGGCCAGGCGAGCCAGGACGCTTCGCCACTGCTTGAGCCCCTCCCCCCTGCGCTCCAAGGCTGGACCTAAACGCTGTTTTTCGTTTGGTGTTCGTTTTGTGTTCGTTTTGCCCTCCCGGCCAGAACGAAAAACACAACACAGCCGAAGTCGTTTACGTCCAGCCCTGGAGCCCTCCTCCCCCCCAGCGCGCCAGTCTCCTCCTCTTCCCCTCCTCGCGCGCCGGAGGAGAGCCACCCCACCAGAACTCGGACCTTTCATCTTCCCTTTGTCCGCGCGGGGGAGAGGGAGAGCACCCCCTCCGGTCCCCCCCCCCCCCCCGGCACTCCAGTCTGTCTCTCTTCCCCTCTCGCGCGCCGGAGGAGAAGCCCCCCCTCCCCCCAGGACTCGGATGTTTATGTTTCCCCTCCCGCGCGGCTGAGAAAGAGCCCCCCCTGGCACTCCAGTCTCTCTCTCTCTTTCCCTCTCGCGCGCTCGAGGGCAGCTCCCCCCGCCCCTCTCCAGCACACGGACTTGTTCCTCTTCCTCCCCCGCGCGGAATGGAGCAGCACCCCACCCCCCCCTCTGACACTCAGCAGGAGGAGGGGGAGGAAGAGGAGGAGGAGGTGGAGGAGGAGGAGAAGGCGGAGGAGGAGGAAGAGGAGGAGGAGGAGGAGGAGGACCCAACCGCCCCCCAGACCCTGGCCCCAGACTCCAGCCTACCCTCCGGCCCTTGCCCCCGCACCCCTCGCCCTGGACCCTTTCTATTCTCTAGCGCAGCTGTGTTCTAGAGCTCGGCCCTCTGTATTTTCGTTCGTCCTTCGTTCGTCGTTCGTCGTTCGTCTTCTAGAGCTCGGCCCTCGATAGCTTCGTTCGTCGTTCGCTCGTTCGCTCGTCGTTCGTCCTCCCCCCCCCAGCCACGGGAGGAAGCTCCTGGAGGAGGGAGGCGGAAGCCTCCTGTCCCTCGCTGCTCCAAGAGCCAGGGAACGCATGCCACTTGTTGTGGGGCCGCGAACCGTTCCCACCCGAGTATATATACATATATATATATGTATATAAGTATGAATATATATATATATATATATAACTAGAACCATCGCGCGCTTCGCGCGCGTTCAAGTTCTAACTAGGCTTGATGGGCTAACTCATGCAATCTCAGGTTGGTCGCTTCTTGCGTCCGGGGACTCCCTTGGAGGCCCTGCTCAAGCCTCGGAATCGTATAGAACGGGAAGTGCGGAAACGCAGAAATCAGTTATTTCCTTTTGGATTCAACGATTTGGGGCCCTCAAAGGCTTCCTGGTTTCTTTTTCGGGAGGGGAGGGGGGTCTGAATTGTGGTCGGTTGTGCAAGAGTATGTAGACCGGGGGCTAAACTTGAAAACAAAAATGTGGGATTCCCATGTTTTTCCAGTTCCTCGGCGCTGTTCGGCGCTGTTTTTTGTGTGCCTCGCGGGATTCGTTAGCCGGGCCCCTCAGGGGTGTGGGATCTTCTGGACCCCCTGGAGCTTCTGGAGGGCTCCTGGAGGCCTGGAGAGCCGCCGGAAGGATGTCTCGTTTTTTTTATTTCCCCCGTTTTTTTTCCCCTTTTTTCTTCATTTTTTCTTTTTTTTCCCCCTC
The DNA here is from genome assembly GCA_963575745.1 of Prorocentrum cordatum. Classification (NCBI taxonomy): domain Eukaryota; class Dinophyceae; order Prorocentrales; family Prorocentraceae; genus Prorocentrum; species Prorocentrum cordatum. The sequence goes on from CAUYUJ010019782.1 coordinate 766,251, forward strand.
CTTTTCTCTTTTGTCTTGTTATTCTTTTTTTTCTTTTTTTTTTTTCTTAAAATTCATAGTCTCCTCCCTTTTTCACTGTTTCCCCGACCTCCCCCCTTTTTTTTTTTTTTTTTTTTTTTCCCATGATCCCCCCCTTGTAACGCCTCCTTGATTGTCCTTTTTCCCGTCTCTCACCTTTTTTCTTTCTACCCCTCCTCCTCCATCCCTAGGGCTGCACCGCGGGAGCGTGTTGGGCCGTTCTTCATGTTCTGGGGGCTCTTTCAGGTCGTCATGGGCTGTCCTTCGGCGTCTTGGGGTCTCCCCCCGGGAAGCCAAGAGGCGCGGTACCGGCCAAATGTCAGGGGATGGTGTGGGACCCCCGGGTAGGAGTCCCACTTTGGAAAAACAAGGGTTTCTGGGAATTCAGTTTTTCCCAAATCCTCGATCTTCGAGGGTTGGAAGCGGAAAACCAAGGCGAAAAAGATTGGAAAAAGCCGTGGAAAGAAACGATGTTACCCTCTGTGGGCTCTCTCGGGACGGCTCTCGCAGCTCTCTTGTGCTGTTCTTGGAGCCTCGTCGGGGTCTTTTTGGGGCCCCTCAGGGATCAAGGGTGTGTTGGGGGCCTCTGGGGGGTCCCGGAGGCCCCTCGGAGGTCTCTGGAAGCCTTCTGCTCACGCTCTTGGGCCCATCTTGGGCCTGTTCTGGGGTGGTCTGGGGCTGTGCTGGGCGCCTCTTCGGCAATCTTGGAGCCTTCTGGGCCCGTCTTGGTGCCGTCCTGCGGGTCTCTTGGGTGGTCTTGGGGCGGTCTTGGGAGGCTCTTCGGCGCTCTTGGACCATTGGAAGCTCGAAAACGCGAGAAGCCAAAAACATAGAAAAACACATCTACGATTTTGGCCTCTTTAGGCCGTCCCGGGACGCCACTCGGACCTCTCTTCGGGTCTCTGTTTTTCTGTCCCCCCTTTTTTATATTATTCTTATTTTTGAGTTTTTGTTTTTTTTTGTTTATCTTTTTTTCTTTCTTTTTCTTTTGTATTTTTTCTGTTAGAGGTCCGACCCCTGGCGTAAGACCTGCCACGAGCAGCCGTCGGAAGGCCGACTTGGGCTGCTACGGGAGCGTCTAGGCCCAGATGCTTTCGTACTCTGGCGGCTTCTGGGAGGCATCCTTGGGCCCTCACTGGGACGCAATGTGAGCAGGCTCCCCAGAAAGGGAGAAAGGCCAGAGGGAGCCGAACCCAAGGGAGCACGGACAACCCGAAAGCAGATGTGGCGGGGCGGTCTGGTACCGCTGCGGGACTGGTGGTCGGGGGGATAACGAGGGGCGACTGGAAGCGGCATGTTTATTTATATTCTATAGAACCGCGCGCGCGCGCTTCGCGCGCGCTTGGGTTCTGGCGCATGCCATGGCGTTGTTAGCTGCGCGTGCTTTTCGGACGGGCTCATGAAATGCCTTGCCTTGCCTCGTTCTCCAACATTCCTTGTTACGTCCTTCCTCGTCAACCCTCCAGACTCTCTCGGTTGTCCTCGCTCTTCGTTTCTCGCTCATCGGCGGCCTCCTCTTGCTTGGGATTATGCGGGGGCTTCGAGCTGTTCAAGGCCGGCGTGGGAAGATATTCAATATGAAATGGGCTGGCTTGAAATGTACGGGTCTCTTGTGGATCTTCCTGTTTGGGCTACCTTGAAGGCCTTGGGGTCCGCTTGGTCCCCTCTTGGGCTCTTCTTCGAAGTTGTGGGGCCGTCTCAAGCCTCGGCGCCATGTGAAGCTCTCCCGAAGCCATCCGAGGGAAACGAGCGTGAGGTTTACTGAATATGGAGAAACCTGAATGGCGTTTGCGTTTGTGGCTCTCTGGGGTCTTTTGGGAGGGCCTTTGGGAGTTCCACTGGGGCATCTTGTGGCCCCTGGGGGCCGCCTTTAACATCTTGGAGCGTCGTGGACCACTAAGGGACCATCTTGGCGGCCAGCGGGCGTCCTCCTGAACCGACTCGGAACCCTCTTCAGGCCGAAAGAATCACCCAAAGACCCCAAAGCGGATCCCGGTGCCAAGGGGGGGCAAATTGGGTTGCGACGGAGGGAGTTTGGAAAAAGTGGGCCACCCCAGGGCCACCCCAAGTCCTCTCCCCCATGGGCGGTCCCGTCGTCTTCTTCCGTCGTCCGAAGTCCGTCCGCCCGCCATGCTGTTTCTGTATGACAGCTCTGCCACGGGCATCTTCTCTCGCTTGCTCTGAGTAGAGAGTGCCTGGGATGCAGCGGCAAGCGCTGTACATGAGATGCTACCTTGGGCTGCAGCTCGCTGGATACTGCTGCGTGAAAGGCGCTGCTATCCTGGGCTGCAGCGCCACGCAATTAAATACCCCAGCATCACTTATCCCACACGGCACTTGAACGAGAGGTGGACATGCTTGGTTCGCGCATGAAGTTCTGTCCTGAGTCCTGAATGGATGAGCATCTAACCCAAATCCAAAATTCCCGGATTCCTTGGGGCCTTCGGGGACTCCGCGAAACCGGTAAGAAGCTGGGAGGCGCAGTACTGGCCAGATGTCAGGGGATGTTTAGGACCCCCGAGTAGGAGTTCCACCTTGATTCCAAAAAAGGAATTCTTGGAATTCCCTCTCTGCTTTTTCCCAAATCCTCGATCTTTGAAGGTTGGAGGGGGGAAAATTTGAGAAGGCGGAAAACATTTGAAAAAGCCGTGGAAAGCAACGATGTTACAGTCTTTGGGCTCTCTCGGGACGGCTTTCGCAGCTCTCTTGGACTGGCTTGGAGCCTCGTCGGGGTCTCTTTGGGGCCTCTCAGGGATCGGGAGCGTGTTGGGGGCCTCTGGGGGGTCCCGGAGGCCCCTCGGAGGTCTCTGGAAGCCTCCTGCTCCCGCTCTTGGGCCCATCTTGGGCCTGTTCTGGGGTGGTCTGGGGCTGTGCTGGGCGCCTCCTCGGCAGTCTTGGAGCCTTCTGGGCCCGTCTTGGGGCCGTCCTGAGGGTCTCTTGGGTGGTCTTGGGGCGGTCTTGGGAGGCTCTTCGGCGCTCTTGGACCATTGGAAGCTCGAAAACGCGAGAAGCCAAAAACATTTGGGAAAAACAATGAAAAACTACGACTTTGGCCTCTTCGGGCCGTCCCGTGACACCTATCAGACCTCTCTTGGGGTCTCTTGGAGGACACCTGGGAGCCTCGAGAGCCGTCGGAAGGCCGACTTGGGCTGATTGGGAGCGTCTTGGGCCATCATTTCGCATTCTGGGGGCTCCTGGGGGGCGTAGTGGGCCCTCCTGGAGTGCTGTGGAGGCTCCCCGGAAAGGCTGGCGGAGCGGTACCAGGAGCGTCCCAGAGATGTGGCGGGGAGGTGTGGGACCCGGGGCCGGGGGGGGGGCGGTATTTACTCATACATATATATATATACACACACACATGTTCTCATACGCACCTCTCCGAGGGAGTAGAGCTCAGAGGCGATTAATGCGCACGTCGTCCGCGATGTTTCTGGCCGTTTCGCTCGGGACATCCTCGAAATTCTGAAAATCGGTGGCACCCCTCACGCAGATCGTGACGTCAGGGTCCAAAAACACATGGGAATTTCAACATTTTAACATAAAACCTTCAAAAACACATGGTACCCCAGACCCCGCCTCGGAGCCTCCTGGAGTTCTCCTGGGCCTGCTGAGGCCGCCTGGGGCCTCCTGGGGCTTCAGAACTACATGCACACACAGAGACACAAATCACGCCCAACACATCACACGCTAGACAAACATAACATACACACACAACACCGACAACACACAAAAAGCACGCACCACACAAAGCACACATCACACACACAACACTCACAATCCTGGGGCCTCCTGGAGCCTCTTCTGGTATCCAAGTCGGGCCTCCTGAGGCTTCCTGGGGGGCCCTGGTACACACATCGCAAGGTGTGGCAACCCCACTTGCGCTCGAGTGCGACTTCGCTGTTGCATGTCACTCCTGCTTCAAACGCCCCTTCAGCTTGTTGTATGAGCCCTGGGCACACACGTGCCACTTGTATATATATATATATATATATATAATATATAAATATATATATATATATATATTATATATATATATATGCATAAGAACCACGCGCGCTTTTCGCGCGCGCTTAGGTTCTAGCGTGTCACAGACAGGAATCGCTGTGCGAAAAAATGTTTGGAGTTTGTCTCAGGCAAGGGAAGACTCCAGTGGCAACACCTGCTTGAGGCACCGCCGGGGACGGACCCTGTTTAGAGTGTGGAAAGTCGGACCAGCTCTCTGGTCGACCATTTTGGGCGCGCCCTGGGACTCTCTTGGGCCGTTTTGCATATTTTGGTGTTTTTTGGGGTCTCTTGGGGGCCACTTGGAGCTTCTTGTGCGCCTCTTGGAGCCTCTTGGGGTCTCCTGGGGGCCTCTTGGGCCAAATGGCTCGCATTTTCGGTTCCTCGTCCCCGTCTTGTGCGCCGACTCGGAGCGTTCTTGGACGGTTTGGGCGCCTCGGGGGCCGCCTTGGCCCCCTCGTGGGCCGTCTTGGAGCCCTCTTGGGGGCATCCTCGACCGGCTTGGATGCCTCTTGGGCCGTCTTGGACGCAGTGGAACCCAAAAGGAGAACACGCCAATGTTTGCTGATGTGGGCTCTAGTGGGGTGCCAATTGGGGCGTATTCGGGGCGTGTTTTTGTGTTTTTGCCGGTCTCTTGGGGACCTCTTGGAGCTTCTCGGGCGCTTCTTAGAGCCTCTTGGGGTCTCCTGGTGGCCTCTTGGGCCAAATGGCTCGCATTTTCGGTTCCTCGCCCCCGTCTTGTGCGCCGACTCGGGGCGTTCTTGGACGGTTTGGGCGCCTCGGGGGCCGCCTTGGCCCCCTCGTGGGCCGTCTTGGAGCCCTCTTGGGGGCATCCTCGACCGGCGTGGATGCCTCTTGGGCCGTCTTGGACGCAGTGGAAGCCCAAAAGGAGAACACGCTAATGTTTGGTGATTTTGGCTCTATTGGGGTGCCCCTTGGGGCGTGTTCGGGGCGTGTTTTTGTGTTTTTGCGGGTCTCTTGGGGACCTCTTGGAGCTTCTCGGGCGCTTCTTAGAGCCTCTTGGGGTCTCCTGGGGGCCTCTTGGGCCAAATGGCTCGCATTTTCGGTTCCTCGCCCCCGTCTTGTGCGCCGACTCGAGATTATTGGGTGGTTTAGGCGTATCGTGGGCCGTCTTGGCCCCCCGTGGGCCGTCTTGGAGCCCTCTTGGGGGCATCCTCGACCGTCTCGGGTGCCTCTTGGGCCGTCTTGGACGCACTGGAAGCCCAAAGGACGAACACGCCAAAAATATCAGTTTCCCTATCGGGAATCGACGATGTTTGCTTATTTGGGGCTCTCTCGGGGTGCCCCTTGGGGCGTCTTCGGGGCCTTCGGGGGCCTTCTTGGCGTAATGGGAGTCGTCTTGAAAGGCATACGGAGCCATCGGAGCGCGTTTTCGATCGTTCCGACACCATCTTCGGGCGATCTTGGACGACCCCCGGCGCTCCGGCAGGGCTCCCGGCGCGTCGGGCCCCACATTTGTGGTGCCGAGAGCTCGGAGTTTGAATACGGTTGTGCACCTCTGGGGCCCCTCTGGGGCTCGTCCTGGGGCTCTCTTGGGCTGTCTCGGGGGCCTCTCGGGCCGGTTTGGGACCTTCTTGGGGTCGTCTTGGAGCCCTCTTGGGAGCCTGTGGGGCAATCTTGGGGGCCTCTTGAGCCGTCTTGAACGCAAAGGGAGGCCCAAAGAACGAACTCGCCAACAATATCAGTTTTCCGATGAGAAATCGACGACTTGTGATTATTGGTTCTCTATTGGAGTGCCCCTTGGGGCATGTTCGGGGCCTCTTTTTGTATTTTTGCGGTTCTCTTGGGGACCTCTTGGGACTTCTTGGGCGCTTCTTGGAGCCTCTTGGGGTCTCCTGGGGGCCTCTTGGGCCAAATGGCTCGCATCTTCGGTTCCTCGTTCCCGTCTTGGGCGCCGACTTGGGGCGTTCTTGGGCGGTTTAGTCTTAGCCCCCTCGTGGAGGTCTTGGAGCCCCCTTGGGGGCATCCTCGACCGTCTTGGGTGCCTCTTGGGCCGTCTTGGACTCAGCGGAAGCCCAAAAGGCGAACACGCCGAACATATCAGTTCTCTTATGGGAAATCTCGGGGTGCCTCTTGGCAGCCTCCTGGGGGTCTCTTGGGGGCCTCTTGGGGCCTCTGGGAGGCCTCTTGGGGTCTCCTGGGAACCTCTTGGGGCCTCCTGGGAGCCTCTGGGGACGAAAAATGTGAATACGGTTGTGCACCTCTGGAACCCCTCTGGGGCTCATCCTGGGGCTCTCTTGGGCTGTCTTGGAGGCCTATCGGGCCGTCCTGGGACCCTCTTGGAGTCGTCTTGAAGCCCTCTTGGGAGCCTGTGGGGCAGTCTTGGGTGCCTCTTGGGCCGTCTTGGACGCAGTGGAAGCCCAAAAGGCGAACACGCCAAAAATATCAGTTTTCCGATGAGAAATCGACGATGTTTGCTTGTTGGTACTCTCTCGGGGTGCCTCTTGGGGCGTCTTCGGGGACTTCGGGGGCCTTCTTGGCGTCATGGGAGTCGTCTTGAAATGCGTCTGAAGCCATCGCTGCGGCCTCCTGGGGCCTCGCTGCAGCCTCTTGGGGCCCTGTTGGCCCCGGGTCGCCGAAACCTTTTCATTATCCCGGCAAAGCAACCTAACAGCGATGTGTAGGAGCATATCTGGAAGCATTCCCCTTAAGATTCAGATGAGAATCCTGTTGTAGAATTCTGCTGTTCTCGCAGTCGAAGTCGCATTCGCGATGGCAGTCGCAGTGGCAACGGTAGTCGCAGTCACAGCCTCAGCCTCAGCCTGCCTCAGCCTCAGCCTCAGCCTGCCTCAGCCTCAGCCTGCCTCAGCCTCAGCCTCAGCCTGCTTCAGCCTCAGCCTCAGTCTGCCTTCAGCCTCGGCCTCAGCCTCAGCCTGCCTCAGCCTCAGCCTGCATCAGCCTCAGCCTCAGCCTCAGCCTGCCTCAGCATCATCCTGCCTCAGCCTCAGCCTCAGCCTGCCTCAGCCTCAGCCTCAGCCTGCTTCAGCCTCAGCCTCAGTCTGCCTTCAGCCTCGGCCTCAGCCTCAGCCTGCCCCAGCCTCAGCCTGCATCAGCCTCAGCCTCAGCCTCAGCCTGCCTCAGCATCAGCCTGCTTCAGCCTCAGCCTCAGCCTGCCTCAGCCTCAGCCTCAGTCTGCTTCAGCCTCAGCCTCAGTCTGCCTTCAGCCTCGGCCTCAGCCTTAGCCTGCCTCAGCCTCAGCCTGCATCAGCCTCAGCCTCAGCCTCAGCCTGCCTCAGCATCAGCCTGCCTCAGCCTCAGCCTCAGCCTGCCTCAGCCTCAGCCTCAGCCTGCTTCAGCCTCAGTCTCAGTCTGCCTTCAGCCTCGGCCTCAGCCTCAGCCTGCCTCAGCCTCAGCCTGCATCAGCCTCAGCCTCAGCCTCAGCCTGCCTTAGCATCAGTCTGCCTCAGCCTCAGCCTCAGCCTGCCTCAGCCTCAGCCTCAGCCTGCCTCAGCATCAGTCTGCCTTCAGCCTCGGCCTCCGCCTCCGCCTGCCTCAGCCTCAGCCTGCATGAGCCTCAGCCTCAGCCTCAGCCTGCCTCAGCATCAGCCTGCCTCAGCCTCAGCCTCAGCCTGCCTCAGCCTCAGCCTCAGCCTGCTTCAGCTCACTCAGTCCCTGCCTTCACCTCGCTCCGGCCTCAGGCTGCCTCAGCCTCAGCCTCAATCTGCCTCAGCTCAGCCTCACTTTTCAGTTTTCGAGCCAGCTCGCCTGCCTCATCCTGCCTCTGCATCATCCTCAAACCTGCTTCAGTCTGCTTCAGCATCAGCCGAAGCTGCCGTTCAGCCTCGGCCTCAGCCCTCGCCTGCCTCAGCGCCTCAGCCTGCAATGAGCCTCAGCCTCAGCCTCATTCACCTTCCTCACATCAGCCTGCCTCAGCCTCAGCCTCAGCCTGCCTCAGCCTCAGCCTCAGCTGCTTATCTCAGCCTCAGTCTGCTTCAGCCTCAGCCTCATTCTGCCTCGCAACGGCCTCACCTCGCGAGCCTCAGCCTCACTGCATCGGCCTCAGCCTCAGCCTCAGCCTGCTTCAGCCTCGGCCTCAGCCTCAGCCAGCCTCAGCCTCATTCTGCCTCAGCCTCAGCCTCAGCCTCAGCCTCAGCCTCAGCCTCAGCCTCAGCCTCAGCCTCAGCCTCAGCCTGCTTCAGCCTCAGCCTCAGTCTGCCTTCAGCCTCGGCCTCGGCCTCGGCCTGCCTCAGCCTCAGCCTGCATCAGCCTCAGCCTCAGCCTGCCTCACCCTCAGCCTGCCTCAGCCTCAAATGTGGCCCGGGAATTGAGTTCTGGGCACTCGAAGAACACGAAATGGCCTACAGTTGGCTCCGGGCATCCAAAATGTTGCCCGGGAATGGAGTTCTGGGAGCTCGAAGAGCACGAAGTGGCCTACAGTTGGCTCCGGGCATTCAAATGTGGCCCGGGAATGGAGTTCTGGGAAGTCGAAGAGCACGAAGTGGCCTACAGTTGGCCTCCGTCCATTCCAAATGTCCAGGAAATGAGTTCTGGTAACTCGAAAGAGCACGAAGTGGCCTACAGCAAAAGGCAAAAAAAAAAACCAAAAAAAAAAAAAAAATCAACAAAATAAAAGTTGGGCTCGGGCATTCAACTGTGGCCCGGGAATGTGAGTTTCTGGGACCTCGAAGATCACGAAGTGTGTAACTGTTGGCTAAAAAAAATCCCCGGCATCCTCCCCCGGATCGCGCAGACCCCCCTGGGGCGTCATGATGTTCTCTTTTGACCATACTAGAAACCTATCAGTCTTCGCTGTTAGGTTTGGAGAAAAAAAAAATGACGCCCGGGCCCCACATGTGTGGTCGAGGCGCTGGCCCCCGGACCCGGTCACCCGTTACATGTAGATGTATATAGACACATCTAGATATATAATTAAAAACAGCCCGAGTAGTTTTGCGTTATTTCTATGGCTTTCCCGCCAACACACCCGAAGAAGACGAACAAATACAATCGACTAAACACAGAAAAACTCCCGACAAAAAAAACGAATAGGGGGCTCTGGGGGGGGTCGGGGGATTGCAACTGTAACACCTTGCTAAACAATATCCCGTGTTGTGAACACCTCGCACAACATGCCCAACAATAGAAAGACAGAACACGCAATCGCACTGCAAATCATCACATTCAAGCATCTTCATCATAACCAACAAAGCAAAAAAACGCACGAAACATATCCACAAACAAAAAACAATATGCTCAACTGATGTTTCTTAAATTTCCGAAAATCCCAATTATGTTGACAACATAACATGTTTGTTGGGGGGCGATTGGGAGATCAAAATATGAGCCAAAACTAATCGGGGTTGATCACGTCCCCATACTTCACGTCCCTGATCAAGGCAATTCGTCTGGATACCGTTTCTGGATGGGCTGGTGGGGACACGGGAGCGTCAAGAAATTTAATTTGGTTGGGTTCTCTTGGGGATCTCTCGGAGCTCCATTGGAGCTTTTCTTTAATATTCGCGATGGCGTCCGCTACTGGCCCACCTCCTCCCCCCCCCCTGGTAACGTCACGATTCGCGACGGCGCCGTCTGTGAATTAACCATACCTAAGCATTCGCTGACGGCGCCAGCACGAATCGCGACGCTATACCGGCCTCCACCCCACCTCCGGTCACGCCCGTTCTCGCCAGGGGAGAAACATCTCCTGCCTCATCCGAAACTCTCTTGAAATCACCTGCGCAAAAACCTCGACACTCTTCTGCAATGCCGGAGAAAGAATCCCGAACAAGAGTTGAACAGATCCGAAAACCAAAACAACAACAGAAACCAGCACAAAGACTTGGAGGGTCTTTTCCCTGACCAAACACACAAACCATAACCAAAGCCAGGACAAGAACTGGACTTTAACCTGGGGGTCTCTGTCGAGGCAGGAAAATGACGGCCACCGGAACCCGAGCCAGAACCAAAACTGGAACCGTGACCAGGGAAGTCTTCTTCCAAACCGAGGGATCGAACAAGAGAACCAGAACGAGAACAGGAACCAAAACAGGAATCGTGACTGAAGAAATCTTCTTTCAGGCCTGGGGAAAAGAGAACCACACCGAAAACCGTAAGCAGAACCGGACGGGGGGCCTATGGCCCGAAACTGCAACCAAGCTACAAGAATAAAGAAATCGTGACCAAAACCAGCGCATATAACCATGACAGGGGAGGTCTTATTCGAAGACGGAAGACGACAAAAACTGGAACCAAACCTGGAACCGAAACCGTAAGTAACCGTGACCTTGGAGGGTTGAGTCGAGCAATTCGGGAAAAGATATTTCAGCGGGCGTGGACCCCAGAGCACGACTTCAGATTCATTCACGATGGAAATGGAAACTGTGCGGTGTAAGCTATGCGGTGCCAGCTATGTCGTGGAAATTAGGTGGTGCGAGCTGTATGTGGAAGTTGTGGGGCGTGAGCTACGTGATGTCAGCTATGTTGTGTAATCCATATGTGCTGTGTAAAGGGATGTCATGCGAGCCCAGAGCATGGGGCTCCCACGAGGCGACACGCGCGGCAACATGGTACAACCTCGGGAAACCCACCCCACGCACGGAGCGCGGCACGGGCGGCAGCGTGGCGCAACTTTGGCACACACCCCACCGCACGGGGCGCCCACGAGCGACGTTGCGCACTGGAGCGGTTGTGTATCACGGCGCCTGTGTACACCACAGGGCTTGTGATGTGTACACTTTAATCATTAAAGTGTACACATCACCCACTATGCCTGTCTACAAGTCTACAAGTGTGTGATGTATACACATTAAAGTGTACACATCACACACTTGTACGCA
>CAUYUJ010019783.1:0-2500 GCA_963575745.1 Prorocentrum cordatum
GGCCGGGCGCCGCCCGCAGCAGGGGACGGAAGGGCGTGCGCGCCCTGACGCGGGGGGGGGTCCTCCGCGCAGAAAAGCTGCAGCCGGATGAGCCTCGTCAGGTTGTCCCAGGCGTCCCCGCTGGGGCCTGCGATCGGGCAGAGGAGTCTTGCGCGGCAGCTCGTGGCAGCTCGTGGGAGTCTTGCGCGCAGCTCGTTGTTTCGGCGGCGAGCGAGGGGGAAATCAGGAGAAAAAGTGTCCGCGCATTCGGGGAGGGCGAACAAACTTTTCGAAGGCTGGGGGACTTCCGAGCCTTCAGAAAAGGCCCGTCCCCTCTCACTTCCCCCCCGGTTCCTCCTCCTCTCCTCCTCCTCCTCCTCCTCCTCCACCTCTCCTCCTTCCCCTCCGCCTCCTCCTCTTCCTCCTCCTTCTCGTCCTCCTCATCCCTTCCTCCCCTCCTCCTCCTCTCCTCCTCCTCCTCCTCCTCCCTCATCATCATCATCTCATCATCATCCATCATCATCATCATCATCATCATCATCATCATCATCATCATCATCATCATCATCATCATCATCATCATCATCATCATCATCATCATCATCATCATCATCATCATCATCATCATCATCATCATCATCATCATCATCATCATCATCATCATCATCATCATCATCATCATCATCATCATCATCATCAGCCTCCACCTCGTCCTCCTCCTTTTCCTCCTCCTCCTCCTCCTCATCCTCCTCCTGCCCCTCCTCCTCAAGTTATTAGGGCGGGCCGGACATCTCGCCTGAGACCTCCTCACCAATCATGACTCGGAAGCTGAGAAAATGGCAACAGCTTCACAGATAGAAGGCTGGTGGTTTTCAAAATGTGGCTCTCGCTTTAGCGCCGCCCATATTCGGTTTAAGAAATTGCACGAACTTCACGGATTGAAGGCGGGTTGTTTTCAAAATGTGGTTGTCGCCTTAGCGACGCGCACATTCGTTTAAGAACTTGCAAAAGCTTCACGGATTGAGGGCGGGTCGGTTTGAAAAATGTGGCTCTCGCCCTCGCGCCACGCACATTCGTTTTTTTAATTGCAGGAGCTTCACGGATTGAGGGCGGGTCGTTTTCAAAATGTGGTTATCATCCCAGCGCCGCGTACACTCGTTTTAAGCATCAAAAGCTTCAGGGATTGAGGGCGGGTGGTTGTCAAAATGTTTCTCTCGCCTGAGCGCCGCGCAGACTCGTCTTAAAAATTTGCAAGAGCTTCACGGGTTGAGGGCGGCTCCTCTTCAAAATGCGTCTATCGCCGACGCGCCGCGCACATTCGTTTTAACATTTGCAAGAGTTTCACGGATTCCCATGATCAGCGTACCAGAAACGGCGTTCTGGAAGGATTCAGGATTATGAGGGTACAACGATTATGTTGACTTGCGGCTTTGGGTACCAAAAATGGCGTTATGGCACGATTCCTGATCGTCAAGACGCAGCAGTCAGGTTGATCCGTGGCGTTCAAAACCCGAGAAACATGTTCTGGCAAGCTTCAGGGTCTTCACACGGTTGTCTTCCAACGACGCAGACACCTCAATCGGAATGAGCCGCTGAGGGGGCCTATGAAGAGGGAGCCCGAAGGGAGGGTTAATTCCAACATCGTGGATGACTCTTCGGTTTACGCTGGTCCTCCTCCTCCTCCTCCTGTTCCTCCTCCTCCTTCTCCTCCGCTTCCTCCGCCTTTTCCTCCCCCCCCTCCTCCTCCTCTCCTCCTCCTCCTCCTCCTCCTCCTCTCCTCCTCCCCTCCTCCTCCTCCTCCTCTCCCCTCCTCCTCCCTCCTCTCCTCCTCCTCCTCCTCCTCTCCTCCTCCCCCCCCTCCTCCTCCTCCTCCTCCTCCTCCTCCCTCCCTCTCCTCCTCCTCCTCTCCTACTCCTCCTCCTCCTCCTCCTCCTCCTCCTCCAGCGCGCGCGCGCGTCTCTCCCGCGGCCAGAGCTCGTTGAACTGTGGCCGACAGACCCCCGCGCCACCGCTCAATCAGGGCCCCCCCCGGGGGGGCGGGCCGCCCACGACAGCGGCCGTTCCCGGGGGGGGGTCGGCCGGCCGGGGCCTACAGAGTAAGCGCACCCAAAAGCGCCGCAGAAATCAGGACGACAACGCAATTGGCCGCGAACAACCCCGAGCGCCCGCCATCCAGGGGCCGCCGTCACCTCGCTGCGCCTGGCCGCCCGGTTTGCCAGCCCGCTTGAAGCCCCAGCGCCCTTGCCCAGCTCGACACCGCCTCCCCAGCGCACTGCCTCTGCTCCTGCGCCCCAGCCCGGCGCCGCCACAAGCCCAGGCCCAGCAGCCCTCGCGGCTCAGCGAAGCCAGGCGGCGCGCAGAGCTGAGCTGCGCAGCCGAACGCCTTGCAGGCGCGCGCCAACTTCCCGGGCTGCGCGTCACCAGGGAGCTCGCGCACTTGCGCGAGCAGCCACTGCCGAGCCTCTGCGCCCAAGCGGCCCGAAGTCTCCATGGCGAGCACAATCAAACGTTCACCCGGATA
>CAUYUJ010019783.1:7500-38938 GCA_963575745.1 Prorocentrum cordatum
AGGAGGAGGAGGACGAGGAGGAGGAGGAAAGGGATGGAGAGCCGGAGAAGGAAGAGGGAGGAGGGAGGAGGGAGAAGAGACAAGGAGGAGGAGGACGACGAAGAGGAGGACGACGAGGATGAGGGAGGGTTAAGAATAGAGATGTACAGGTGGATGTAGTAGATGATGGTCTTTTTCACGAAAGCGGGTGAAGGCGGATCAAACGAGAAATAAGGCGGGCTCGGAGTCTGGCCAGACCCTGGGCCCCTGGGCCAAAAACGGCGGCGGAGCAGGAACATTGAAGGCAAGCGACGGAGGCAATGCGAGGGGGGCAAAGAGGCACGGTACCATGTTCAGTCTGGCGCTCAAACGAGCAACCGTTGTGCGTGTGCCTCGCCGGTTCAGGTGTGCAAACCGCATCCGAGCCAGCGAAGCACAAGGGTATGCTAAGCTGGGGAGACCGTCTGCTGAGGTGTAGTCACGGACAGCTTGGTCGACGTGGGGGAGGGCTTTTTAGCATTGGGGAGAGGGCTATTTCTAACAAAATGGTTAAAGATGGGACGGGGAGGAAGAAGCTTCAGAAAAAAACGGTTTCTGTGGAAGGTGGCAACGGCACGTACATCAAACATCGACAACCTTCGAGGCCGTGCGTGCATGAAGGAGAAACGCAAATTATTATTATGTGGGCAGACGCCATCTATCACGTATGGCTGTGACGTGGTAGGCCTGTCTCCAAGAGATATTCGTCTGCTTCGGACCCTGGGCGCCAAAGCTTTGGGTTTGTGCTCCTGGAGCTCAGGTGGATTTGATGCAGGCCCTGAGCCTGCAAAAGGACCCCATTGGTCCATGCTTGTGAGGTCCAGGCCCGATACGCCAAAGAATGGTGCCTGGCGTGCCTGGCTGCGGATGCAGACCGCATTGCGCCCGACAACCTTTCCCACAAGAAACTGCGCAGCACCTCTAGGACCAGCCTCCAACAGCTTGACGACGAGGTATCGCGAGGCCAGAGGAGGCGAGGCACCAACCCAAATGCGAACGCACTTCTGTGGACCAACGTGGCAAGCTGGGAGTGGACCAACCCGGCAGAGTTTCACGCACGCGATGGCCGACAGTATTCCACCACCATGGTTTCCACGAAGGTCGGGAACATGTTGTTCCAGGAACTCAGGGAATCTCTTTTGGATGTGACGGTCCAGAATGTAATCTTGAGGCTTATAGGGACCAGGACGGGGCACTCAGGATCAGGCAATCGGGACTCTGGCTCCCCCCTCCCCAGCAATACGTGAACTCATCCAAGGAACTCTTTCCCGCAGAAGCAGCTGGTACGGAGAGTCGTTTGCCGTGGTCACGTGACGGGGGCTACACTGCACAGATGGTGGTACAGACTCGAACCGTTGTGCCCCCACGATAGGGAGGTGGACACGACACACCACAGAGTTTGTAAGTGCCCGTTTGGCGAACCAGGCAGTACCGATTGCGACCCAGAAAGGTTGGCCGCAGGCGTGAAAACTGACTTACACGACCCGTTGTTCGATCATCTGTGGATCGAATGCCCTGTCTGAAACCCACTCCCGCCTCTAGATATTGAGATCACTTGTTTTGCCAGAGAATTCAATCCCATCCCCGCGTTCAATTGCACTGGCTCTGCCTTCCTGTTCGTCGATGATTCGAGCCTTACCCTAGGGAGAAAAATCTGGCCAGAGGCGGGAGGGCGGTGGTGGAGGTCAACGAGGAAGGGAAAATGTTTCGTGGTGTCTGAATGCCGCTTCCCAGGGACATTCCGCAGACGGCTGCCATGGCCGAACACATTGGACTCCTGGAATATGTGGTCCATCTCGAAGGCGAGGGTAACTCCCACCTGTATGCTGATTGTGCCGCCCTCATCTTAGGAGCCAGCAACTTCAAGGCGTCATCAGGACCGCCCAACGTTTTCGGCGGCCTGAGGAGGATTTTGAAGAAGGCCTTTCGTGGAAATGAACGCGAGTGGACGATCTGAAGGCAAAAGCTCATCTCCTCGACCATCCTGAACAGGTGCTTGTTCATCATCAAGCGCTGTGGAAAGGTGCGGGCAATATATGGGTTGATGATGCTGCACAGTGGCTGCTAGTGGTGTAAAAATGCAGGCGATTTTGGAATTTGCATGGCGTTAGCTAGTCTCTGGTTACCAGTGTGTACGGTTTTTGTTCCAACTCCTGGCCCATGGCCCCCCACCCAAAAGATGCATTGGGAGAAAGGTCATATTTCTTAGGTCCTCAAGCTCCCTGACGGGCCTAGTGGACCCCAGGAACGCCACAGCTAGCTGTGGACGGGCACCCGGTGGAAGTGCACCAGGTGCGCAAGAGCGCTCAGATCCCCGGAGCTGAGCGGGCCACGCGCTCTGAACCACGCCCCCGCCCTCCTCCGCCTCCTCGCCCCCGCTCCCCTCTGTCCCTCCCCGCCGTCTCCTCGTGGCCGGCCACGTCCGCACGGGCATCGCCGCTGTCTGGAGCAGCCAGTGCGGGCGATGCTCCAAGGGAGCGCACCCACAAGGATTAGGTGAACCCTGCAGGTCGACGAGCAGACAGCAACTCGGACCTCTTGGGAGAAGTGAGCTGCCATGGCCGCGCGGGCGGGCTGGCCTCCTCCTCCAATTGGTCGTCAGAACGCCCACCACGGCATGGTGGTCGCTCTTTCCTGTGGTCCGGGACCTGCTTCAATGTTCATTATTTACCATTTTCCTTTTTGACCCCCACGGGCTCTTTCGGCCCCCAGTTGACCCTCTGCGTTGGTGGATGCCTGGAGACGTCCCAATCAAGGAGGGAGGAGGGCCAAGGGAGGAGGGGGGCGGAGGAAGGGAAAGAGGGAGGAGGAAGAAGAAGAAGAAGAACAACTGCAACAAGAATAAGAAGAAAAGCCCCTCGAGAGGGGGAGTGCAACGGCACTAAAGCGGCTCAGAAGAGCACCAGCACGAGGAAGAGCATCATGACGCAGTCACCGAGGGGGGCCGCGTTGAGGGAGAGGGCGGCCCGACCAGCTACGCTGGCAAGGCATTATCGCCCTCCCCCCGCTCCTCCGCGCCACCGGCCGGCGCCCTCCGCGCACAGCATGGCGATGGCAGCGATGCGGGTCGCGTCCGCGCCGAGCATGAGCGCCTCCGCGATCGCGGCCACCATCTCTGCGCCCGCAGGCGACGCCGCCAGCAGCTCGGCAGGCGGGCGAGAGCGCGCGCCGCCCCCGCCCGTGGCGCTCTGCGGGCGGTCACGCGGCCGCCGAACGGTCGGCAGCTCGTCGGCCCAGTCGTCGGGAGCCAGGTCCGGAGGCCCCTCCTCCGGAGCCCCTCCCGCGGCACGGTCGTTCTTCATCACGACGTCCTCCTGCTCAGCTTTGCCGACGCTCCGCTTGCCGCCGCCGCCGCCGCCGAGGGGCAGCAGGTGGCAGGGCTCCAGCCGCCGCATCCAGCGCGGGCGAAGGTTGCTTGGCCAGGAGGGCCACCGCGACCCTGACCATGCCCTCGGCTGCACGGAGGAGGCGGCGCGCCTCGACCATGTCCGTGCAGCCCGTGGTGATCCCTGCCGCCGAGTGCACTGCCAGCAGCGCGCCGCGCGCAACCTCCAGCGCCGCGGGGCGGGCTCCATCGCGAGACGTCGGAGGCATCGGAAAAGCCGCGGGAGGACGAGCGACCCAGCAAGCGAAACGTGAGCCAAGATGCCGACTAAGAGGGAGGGAGGAGGGAGGGAGGGAGGGGGGAGGAGGGATGGGGCGGCGGCAGCGAAGGCCAAAGCGAAGGCGGCAGCGGCCGCGGCGGCGACGACGGCGGTGAGCAACGAAGAGCGAGCTATCTTGAAATCATTGTTGTTGTCACTGCTTGCACCTTCCCGGAAGGAGAGACGGAGGGAGGAGGGACAAGCTAGGTGCGCTCGCGCAATGTCTGACATCCGACCCTCCCACCCATCCATTCCCATCACGCTGATTGCTTCTCATGCGCAATCGGAAAAATGGAGGAGGAGGAGGAGGAGGAAGAATGAGGACGAGGACGAACAGCAGCGGCAGGAGCTGGAGTGGAAGAAGCGGGAGGAGCAGGAGGACCGGTGACCACGGGAATGCGGGGAAGGGGAAATGAGTGGGGCAACAACACTGAAAAAGAACCCGGACCCAAAAAAGTGGCCCGCGCTGGGGAGAGCGCCAGTCTGAACGACGGGAGCAAAGCGCCGATCCGAAAATGAGGCACACGCTGCAGCGGGAGCATTATGATACAGCGACTACAACCGGATTGTACAAACGAACATAAGAAACAAACAACTGTTGACTTCATGTGCGAAAGCAATACGCGGAGAGGGTCGAACATATTCCAGACAGGGTCAGGGGAGACAGGAGAGTAGTATTGTATTCATCATGTGCAAGATGATGTCTGCTTGTAGAGGGATGAGGGAAGAGTGAGGAGCGAGGGGCGGCGGCGGCGAGGGCGGCGACGACGACGGCGAGCAACGAAGAGCGAACAGTATGAAAAGCATTGTTATTGTTGCTGTTGCTGTTGCTGTTGCTGTTGTTGTTGTTGGCTTTGTCTGCCCTTTGTCAGCCTCGGGAGGCCTCCAGAGGCCACTGGAACCTCCAGGGATCCCCTGGAACTGGCGACCTTTTCGCCCGCGGCGACGGCGACGACGCCGACGGACGACGGCGGCGGCGGCGTCTGCGCAAAGTGGCGGGTGCCAGAGGGCACCGACGCGCGCGCCCGCTGCCTCCCGACCCTGACCCCTGGCGGACTGGTGCTTCCGTCCCGGCACTCCCGCTCCCCCCCCCCCCTTTCCGCCCCCGCGCGGGCCCGCCGAGAGGGTCCACGAGCTCGTGACCTCGTGGCCAACCCGCCACCCTTCGCCGCAGCTCCCGCGAGGGCCGCCGTGTGGGGTCGCCGAGGAGGGCTGACGAAGGCCGCTGGAAGCCACCGGGAGCTGCCGAGGGCCGCCGAGGGGCGCCGAGGGCCGCTGGGCGGGCGGCGAGGGCCGCCGAGGGCCACCGAGGGCCGCCGAGGCCGCCGAGGGCGTCCGCGAGCCGCGGCCGCGCCACCCAGCGGGCCTCGCTGCTCCACCAGCGGGGCGCGCGGCTGGCCGCTGGTGTCGCCCTCTCCGCGGTCGGCGAGGCGCTCCTGGCGGCCGGATCGGCCGACGGACAGGTGCGATGATGGGGGAACGAAGAATGGCATAAACACAATAGCTCGGAGGTCCGCGCGGATGTCTCGGGTCCGCGCTGGAGCCCCGAGTTGTTTGTATGTTTTCTGCCATTCTTTGTTCCCCGAAAATCCGATGATCCTCAGGACGTGTGTCAGCGGCAACGTGCCTTTGTCTTGGAGTGCCATGCGGGACCTGCTCTAGGAAAGGAGCATGCCGTAGGCGGATCTCCCAATCTCCGACCTTGCACTACGTCGAACGCAACGGCCGCGTCGTCCATAGAAATATCCACTCCGAGCGAATCCAAAAAAGCAACGACGCCCAGTGTTACGCGTGTGGCTTGAAACTGGAAGGGTATTTGGCAAAGGCCCGGGATATAGCCCTTCTGGAAGCACGTCGACTTTGCCCTCCCATATTTGTCCACGGCAACCCTTCATTACAAGCGGTAAAATGCCGACACGGGCTGCGTCCTATCCCCGCGGCTGGACGAAGCTAACACACAGTGGGCTACACGTCCTGAGAATCATCGACAAACATGGCGGGCCTACTTCGCGACGTCTGGCCAAACATGACAAAGACGCGCGGTAAGGACGCAAGGGCCCTGAACACGACGGTAGCACTCGTTTTCCTGTGGGCACAACTTGCGTAAGCTCCACAAGTTACATGACTGAGCCAAAAGAGTGTCGGTAACGACGGCCGCTCGACATTCACATATAATTAAGCCTCTCACCCAGTCGCAACCGCATGTTCTAACACCCCCTCCTCATCGTCCTGCTCCTCCTCCTCCTCGTCATCGTCCTCGTCCTCCTCCTCCTTTCCTGCTCCTCCTCTTTTTCCCCATATGCCATCATCCTCGGTCGATCGGCAGGTCGGGGCGCAAGGTCGATGTTTCTCCCTCCAACTCCTCCTCCTCCTCCTCTTCTTTCTCTTCTTATCAGCATTATTATTAATAATATTGTTACTAGTATTCGTGTTGCTCGCATTTGTCTTATTCGTATCAATATATTATTGTCATATGATTAGTCGTAATAGTTTTTGCATTAGGAATATTAGTATTAATAGTCTGCTTGATATTCCTATGTTTCGTATGGTTATCATGCGACGTCTTCTTAGTATTCGTATTGTTTGCCTTCTTACTATCATTGTTCGTACCATTCGTCTTCTTATGATTATTAGGAACATCAGTATTATCATTCGTACTGTCAGCATTCTTAATACTAATAGTATTACTCTGACTAACCTTAGTATTAGTACTATACATATGTTTACTCCTCTCCTGCTTCCTATTAGGGGTATTATTACGATTCCCCCCCTCCTCCCGGAAGGCCCCGCAAGGCTCCGAGGCCTGTGGCGGCCGCTCGGCACGATTCGGTTAGCCTCAGGAGCGCTCTCGGCGAGGCGCGGCTGGTGGCGAGCCTCCCGGGACAGGAAAGCCGCGGAGAACCGGCGACAACGTCCGAAGAAACATCCAGCCTCGGCCCTTCCACCACCACCCCAGAGCGCTTTCGGCGAAGCGCAGCTGGCGGAAAACATCCCATGGCTGGAAGACAGAGAAGAACCGACGACAGCGTCCTCGACCCTGGGGTCGAAGAAGAGGGTCAAGGAGGAGGGTCGGGAGGTGTGTCGAGGGGGAGGGTCGAAGAGGGTCGAGGAGAGTCGAGGAGGCGAAGGATCCTCGAGGAGGAGGGCCGAGGAGGGTCGGAGAGCGTCGAGGGGGAGGGCCGGGAAGAAGGGTCGAGGAGGGTCAGGGAGGGTCGAGGGTCGACGAGGATCGAGGAAGAGGGAGCAGGGAGGCGGGGCGAAGGTCCAAGACGTCCGCCCCCGGGAGAGGCGGCACCCTCTCCTGGGGCGCGCGGTGCCACTGGCAGACGTGGCAGCTCTGGCAGCTGGCCCCATCGCGGCAGCCCGCCTCGGCGCGGGCCGTTCGAGGAGGAGGAGGAGGAGGAGGAGGAGGAGGAGGAGGAGGACAGAGGAGGACAGAGGAGGAGGACAGAGGAGGAGGAGGACAGAGGAGGAGGAGGAGGAGGAGGAGGAGGAGGACGGGGGAGGAGGAGGGGGAAGGACGGAAGAGGACGACGGAGGAGGACAGAGGAGGGCGGAGGAGGACAGCAGAACGGACGCAAAGACGGGGGAGCAGCAGCAGCAGCAGCAGCAGCAGCAGCAGCAGGAGGGGGCGCAGCAAGACACACCGAGGAGGAAGATGGCCGAGCGGCGCCCAGCGCGGCCTTCACAGGCCACTCAGGCCCGCGATATCTACACCAACTCTCATCGCGACCGACACTGGCTGAGACAAACCGACACATCCACGACTACGACATCGCGGGACGGCTCTACATCGGGAACACACGCAGCCACCCCGCGGGCCTGCGGGGCTCGCGCCGCGAGCTCCGCGGGTCAGCGCTCGCTGGCCGGCCGCCTTCCGGCCCTCTGGCTCCAGCCCCGCCCTGCCGCCCGGCACCCAGGTCGTGCTCTCCGACGACGTCGGCGAGTGCGAGGCGTGCCGAGGGCGGCGGGGCCACGGGGGGCGTTCAACCGGACCCCCTCGAGTCATGGAAGAAAATCCCGACGGGAGGTTTTTCCACGCTTTCGGCCTCTGGGGGGCCCTACCAGGCCGGAGGCCTTTGTTGACGATCCCGAGGCCGCCTCGGGACGGTCAACAGAACGACTCAGGATGAGAAACTGGTCCTGGAGAAGGGGTCCAGACCTCTGGGGGTCGACGTCATGAAAAAATCTGTTCAGGTCCATCTCGGACAAGGCGCTACCGCTGATCGACCCTGCTCCATGCGAGAGGGGATTTAGCAGGAGAGCAACTCCGAAGGACGGCAGACGACATCCACGGTTCGATCGACACTCAATGTGACAGAGCCGATCGCTGAAGTCCTGAGACGCACCTCCCTACCACGACTTGTTACCCAATTCCCAAACCTACGAGAACCAGAATTGCAATTCCACCCAGCTGCTATCATGGCATTGGAACTTGCACCACCACGACAAACGGGAAGAATCAAGCGAAATCACATCTACACCAAAGAAACGCACTGAACCGTCTCAACCAGGGACGCATTGACTGTCGCAATCACCACCAAGGATGAATAAGGCTTCGTTCGCCTTGGCACAGAAGCAGCCAAAACTTCAAATGCAACCTTTTACTGGCGACTACGGCAAAACTACGTCAACTACGTCAGAATTGGCAGCTCCCGTCTGGACCTACGCATGGACCCACGCGCGGAAAGATAAAATAGGATCACCCTACGGGTTATAAGGAGTTTTGGGGGGGGAAGGGAGAGGCGGTCGATTTGCGATGGCTTTGGATTCCGCGGTGGTTTCTTCAACTGTCCTTGTCGCGCACATCTGCCTATATATATATATATACATATATATATACGTTTATGCATCGATCTATGTTGTAAAAATATGTACACCTACATTTTTGTGTATACACGTCTACTTATATGTATAGATGTGGATATGCCGACATATCAATATAAACAAGTAAATACTTATTTATAGATATGAGAATATGTATATATATATATATATATATATATACACATATGTCTCTAAATATCGATCCATCTATCTAGTGGTGTTGGTGATGATGGTGAGTGGTCGTGGTGGTGAGAGCACTGATAGTGGTGGCAATTTGAGACAACCATCGGGACAACCATCGGGATAACCACCAGGACACCCATCGGGACAACCATCGGGATAACCATCGGGACAACCATCGGCACAGCCATCGGCACAGCCATCGGGACACCTATCGGGAGAACCATCGGCAGAACCATCGGACGAACCATCGGGACAACCATCGGCACAGCCATCGGCACAGCCATCGGGACACCTATCGGGAGAACCATCGGCAGAACCATCGGACGAACCATCGGGACAACCATCGGCACAGCCATCGGCACAGCCATCGGGACACCTATCGGGAGAACCATCGGCAGAACCATCGGACGAACCATCGGGACAACCATCGGAAGAACCATCGGGACACCGATCGGGAGAACCATCGAGAGAACCATCGGGACAACCATCGGACGAACAATCGGGACAACCATCGGAAGAACCATCGGGACACCCATCGGGAGAACCATCTGGATAACCATCGGGACAACCATCGGGACGCCCATCGGGAGAACCATCGGACGAACCATCGGACGAACCATCGGGACAACCATCGGGACAACCAAGGGCCGCACCCGCCCCGGGGGGGGGGGCCCTTTGGGCTCCATGCGGCCTCCACCAGTGCAGGAAGTCGCGCAGCCTAGCCTCGCCCGCACGCACGACACGAACCGAAACCGAAACTAGTTTCCCGATTGGTCACTTCCGTTCACACCCCCCAACCTCCGACATACGGCAATGCCCCAGCAAATGTCCACACGGACTCCAAGGTGGCAAAAGATCTTGCTGAAGGACTACGCAGAGCACGAAACAACCATGACTGATCAGCCACAGCCAAGCAACTGCACGACCTTGCAGTCACATCAACCGAACTCTGCACCGACCACGTCTACGCCCACGCAGGCCAACCGTGGAATGAGCTTGCAAACTCAGTCGCCACTACTACTACTACTACTACTACTACTACTGCTGCGGCTGCTGCTGCTACTACTACTACTACTACTACTACTACTACTACTTCTACTACTACTACTACTACTACTACCACCACCACCACTACCACCACTACTACTACTACTACTACTACTACTACTACTACTACTACGACTACGACTACGACTACGACTACGACTACGACTACTACTAAAACTACTACTAGTACTAAAACTAGTACTACTACTACTACTACTACTACTACTACTACTACTACTACTACTACTACTACTACTACTACTACTCGGACACGTGCACCACATCACCACGGCTCAACCGCCTTGGGATGAGCGTCCTCGTGGCTGCCTCATTTCCAATATATAGCGAGCACCTCTTCTGGGTGAAATGGCGGGTCTGACGTGCATGCAGCGGCGGGCGCTTATCCGAGGGCAACTGGCCCCTACGGCCCAGAGTAAAGCGACAGCGGCGGCACAGCAGCACACGGGGCGA
Organism: Prorocentrum cordatum; assembly: GCA_963575745.1. Taxonomy (NCBI): domain Eukaryota; class Dinophyceae; order Prorocentrales; family Prorocentraceae; genus Prorocentrum; species Prorocentrum cordatum. The sequence continues at coordinate 17,691 of CAUYUJ010019783.1, forward strand.
CCCCAGCACCGCCATCGAGGCCAACGAGCGCAAGCAGGCGCGAGAAGAGGCCAGGATGGCAAGCCAAAATGGCTAGGCGCACAGTTGACCGTGCGAAGAGCGAAGAACTACAGGGTCATTGAGAGTGGCAGGCTCGGAATCTTAACACAGAAACTCACGTAGCCCCCCCGAGAGCTCAGAAGTAAACAACGCTGGGGGCCTGCAGAGTCTCAGCGCCCAGGCGGACTGGCCTGTCCCCTGCGCAATGGCTGCGAAGACCTGCGACGGCAGCGCCCGCGCCTCTCCCCCGAGGTCACCACTACCGCCAGCCTGCCCTGGGGGCCCAAAGATCTGGCGCTCGAGATCCTCACCGAGGGCCACGTTCAGGACGGCGGCATTGGGGATCTGCTGCGGGAGCGGGCCAGCCGGCGGCGGCGGCACCGCAGGGGGCGCCGTCAGCGGCGGCGGCGGCGGGACCATGATGGCCGCCTGCGGGGCTCCAGCAGGCGGCGGCGGCGGGACCTGGCTGCCGCGGGCCGAGCCAGCGGGGGGGCACTGGCGGCGCGGACGGGAGTGGCACGCGGGGCGACCCCGGTACCACCCCCGCCGCCCGTGAGGCTGCCCTCCCGGAGGTTGTGGCGGCGCTCATAGGTCTCCAGTTCCGCGTGCGCGGCCGCCAGGCGCTCCTTCTTGGCCTTCTTCCGCTGGTTCTTGCTGTAGCCCGCCCAGGCAGGGTCGTTCAGCCCCCAGGCAACCTGCGAGTACAAGTCGGACCACTCGAACTCAGGCAGGTCGTCCCAGGAGAGCCCGTCCATTAGCACGTAGTGGCCCTCCCACTGCGGCTGCAGCGGAGCGTAGCGCTTAAAGACGGTGCCCACCGCCAGCGGCTCGACCTTGGGCAGGTGCTTCAGGAGGTCCACAGCGCTGAGCACCGCTACCCCCTCCTTCTTGAGCTCGTCGCAACGCAGCAGGGCCTTCAAGTCGCGGGTGTCCTCCTGAGGGAAGTCCGCGTGCATGTAGTACGCGCGGGGCGGGCTCAACTCTTCCTCTATCATCTCGATGCAGACGCCGTAGGAGGTCGCGTAGCGCGCGCCACAATGGCAGCACCAGCGCTGGACGGACTCCCCCCCCGCCTCCTGCGCGCAGGTGAGCAGTTGCGTCCAGCGATCCGAACGGACCACCGAGCAGCATCCCTTGGGATTGTCCCAGGTCTTGTTGGCCGAGCACTTGTAGTACATGTTGAACGTAGAGCCCTTGCCACGGTAGAGCTGGTCCGTGTAGTCGCCCATCCGTCGGTGGGCCTCCTGCGCCATGGCGTTGCCCTGGCACTCCTCCTTCCACGCACGCTTGCGTCCCAGGTGCGCGTCCACGATCTCCGAGGCCTCCAGGAGGCCCTTCTCCAGCCCTGCCACATCAGCCTCTGCCTCCCCATCCAGCGCGTCGAGCCACTTCTGAGATCCGCCCTGCGCCGCCGCGCCCTTCATCACGTCCTCCTTCTTCTCCAGGATGGGCCCCATACCTCCCAGCATGTGGGCGCGCATGGTCTCGAATTTGAAGACACCGCAGGCCCGCGCCATACGCTTCAGCGATTTCTTGGAGAGGCCGAGCCGCAGCAGGGGCTCGACATTCGCGACCTCCTCCACAGTCTTGGCGTCGACCAGCTGGCGCCCCTGGCACTCGGCGTCGTTGTCGAGCGGGGGGTCGCTATCATCGCCGCGGGGAGGGCCTGCGGCGCCAGGTCCGTCCTCGAGGGGTGGAGGTGGCGCGCGGGGCGGCCCCGGCACAACCTCCACCGCCATCGGGCGACCGACCTCCTGCGCCACCGTCTCCGTGGCCGGAGGGGCGCCCACGCTCTCGGGAGCGACGCCCACCCCGACGCCCTCCGTCGCCCTCCGCAGGGCTAGCAAGCCGTCGTTGGAGAGCGCGTAGCCCACGAGCACGTCCATGCCCTCCTTGATGCGGTCGAAGCTCTCGCGGAACTTCGCCACGCGCTTGGCGGCGTGGGCAATGGAGCCAGCTCCCTTGTTCCGGCGCGCCGCGAGCGTCACAGCCTCGTGCTCGGGGATGCCCTTCGCCGCCGCCACGCAGCGCGAGCACGCGTGCAGCTTGTATTGGCCTTGCTCACCCTTCCGCAGCTTGGGGCACTGCGGGTTGTGCTCTGAAGCTTCGCTGTAGCGGCGCATTTCGCCGCGGTTGAGCTCGCCCACGTACTCCACCACCATGACCTTCCAGTCATCCAGCACTGCGCACTCACGACACCAGCCCAGGCGCTTCGGCGGGAGCCAGTACGCACCCATGCAGTGCACGTAGCCCGCCGCGAGGTAGTCCGCTTGCGTCATCATCTCAGCGTCGTCGAGCCCAGCGGCCGTGCCGCCGCTCGGCGGGGGGGCTTTGCCGTAGGCGGCCTTGTTGCTGCGACGGCGGTGGCGTTTGCCGCCGCGCCCGCTGAAGGCGCCCGTGGTCGCCGCACTCGGGGCCTCACTGGCGGTCTCATCGTCCATGAGGCGGCAGCCGTCGGCGTCGCTGCGCGCGCCTCGCCCGCCGTGGCCGCTCACAGACTGCTCCCGCAGCTGGAGGTTGTGGAGCGCGAGGGTGATCGCGTCCAACCCGCGGCGCTGCTCCGCGGTGAAGTTGGAGTAGGTGGCCGCCGCCGCCAGGGCCGCCTTCGTCACTAGCACCACCGCCGACGGGGGCATCGCCGAGGGCTCAGCGGGCGCCTTTGCCGTCGCCGTGGGGGCACCGTCAGAGGCACCGTCAGAGGCAGCGGCACTGGGGGCGGCCCCCGTGCCGCTGCCTCCGTCGGCACCCTCAGCAGGCGTCGCCGACTCCGTAGGCAGTGTCGGCGCCGTCCGAAAGGTCGCCGCCTTCGACATCGCGTCGAACTCCTCGTCCGAGATGTCGCTGCTCTCAGACGCGCTCACCTGCTGGCCAGGGCGCGGCGCAGGCCCCGCTTTGGGAGTGGGCGCGTCGGCCGCGGTCAAACCGCTGGCCTTCGCGCGTGCCTCGGACTTCGCCTTAGCCTTCGCCGCCAGCGCCTCGCGAAGGGGCGCCGCATCGTGACTGGGCGAGTCGGCATGCGTCACCGCAAGCCACGGCATCGGCGCGGGCTTGGAGAACTTGGGCGCCATCACTTGGTCGGAAGGATGGCACGGGAGGCGCAGCTCGAGAGATCGCGCGAAGCGAAACTTCAAGAGCCAAACAGCTGCCGAGGGAGGAAGGGGAGGGAGAGAGGCTGCACACCGAACAAATATGGGGCGGCCGACTGCAAAGGCGGAGCACAAATGAAACAGGGGAACTAAAGGTTGAAACCAGCGGCTCCAGGTGAGCGGAGACCGATCCTTGAGAAAGCTGAAAACGGCCTGACCCCCGTTCGGGACCCTGGATGGGCAGGAGAGAGGGAAGGGGGGCGAGGAAAACACGTCGCGGGCGGGCGACAAAGCGGACGGCGGGCCGCCGACGGTTCCAGGACCCGCGGGGCGCCCCCGATCCTGAACGCCTCTTGACGCCTCTTTTGCACGTGGCCTTGCGCTAATGCTGCTGGCGGAACGAAGGCACATCACGGACGGGTTGAGAGAACAGCTCAAGACTATGAGCCCAACGAAGGTGGCATGGCGGGAGCACAACGCGCACAAAACTGGGTAACTGCATAACGCGGCATGTACAGCTGACATGACGAAGCAAGAGCGCATCGTGCACACTATGAAGGAACTACACAGCACAATACACACTGCTGACGTGACCAAGGCTTTACAACTGATCAGGGCAGCAGGCAGGCCTGGAGGGGGGGAAGGGGCAGGGAGCACACACGTGTGGGAGGGAGCCACATCTAGTCAAGACCGGGCACTCGGGGCGACCCTGGCGCCCAGCCCGACTACGTCTTCCGTCGCCAGGGCGACCTGCTCTGCGATTTGGCCCTGCAGGGCGTTGGCCACAGCCGAGCGCAGGGACGAGCGCGCCGCGGGCCGCTCGGCCTCGGGCAATTCCCCTACGGCGCGGCGCAACCACGTCTCCGCCTCTGCGCCCCAGCGGCCATTGACATCGAGAACAAAGGGCACCAGGCCAAAAAATGGGCATCAACGGTGCTTCACTTTTTCCCTGCGCTGCAGGGATGCCTGATGCGGCCGCCCCGTCTGGGCCACGGCCACCGCGCCCACCAAGCTGATGTCCAGACACACCCAGCCGTGGAGGCCTCGATGGTAGACGACGTCCAGTGTGGCCGCGCCATGTTCTTCCGTGTGCCACTCTGGGATGACCTGCTCCACCAGGGCGCGATGGCCTACCCCGCGCAACCAGAGCGCCACGGCATCTCGAATGGCGTTGTGGCGGCGCACCGGGCCACCTCCCCGGGGGCAGTTGAGCGCGCGAACGCAGCGGACGTCCACCGCGCGGCCACACGCCGGACTGGCCTGCGCCACCGCGCGAGTGGGCGCCGCCGGCCGGTTCTGGCACGTGCGCTCGGACTGCAGCAGCGGCAAGTGCATGCGCCTCTTGGCCGCAATGCAGAACGCGTGGTCGGCGAGGGGCGAAACCCCCTCGAAGTTATCCAGCCAGGCGCCCGCTGAGCTCCCGAGGCACTGTGCACCGCCGCCGCCGCCGACGCCGGCAGCGCGGCCAAGAACGTCTTGGTGGCGTGGTCCCGTACATGCTGGGTGTACGTCTCCTGGCCCTTGCCCTTCCGCCCATCCATGAGGCCCTGCCAGCGGTCACCCTGGGGGCGACGGCCTCCCGCCAACCGTCCCTGCTCCGCGTCCGCCGCCGAGAGGGCGCGGCCAAGGCCCGGCCACCGCCGCCAGAAGCCAACCGCTGTCGTCTCGCGGAGCTCCTGGGCAGCCGCGCGGATCCCGGCTTCCCAGGACGCCAGGAGGGCAGCGGGGCCGCGCTGTTCGGCGCTGCCACAGCCCAAACCTCCGTCGCTGACCTTCATGAAGATCTGCTCTCGGGGGGCGGCCGCGACCCCCAGAAGGGCGTTGACGAAAGCGACCACTCCGTCATCCACCCGGCAGCCCCACGCCGCCGTGAACGGAAGCGCGCGCTGGATGTGGACGCAGGCGCCCCTCGACCAGATCCGCACCAACTGGAAGGCGTCAAAGGCAGACAGCCCGTGCTTGCGGAGCGCCAGGAGTTCCCGGAAGTAGCGGTCCTGCTTCTGGAGGAAGGCCTCGCCGCAGGGGAGTGGCATGGCGGCGCCCGGGGCGACCCCGGCACCGCCAGCCGGCGCGAGGCCGCCCGCGTCGAGGTCCTCCGGGGCGGCAAAGTCCGTGAGCCGGACGCCCCGCCAGTCAGCATCCACGTCGTGGTTTGTGTAAGCCAGAGTAGACCCCACTGCCTTGAGCTTCGGGACGCGGCACTGGGCGTACTCCGCGAACTCCGGCGGCAGGACAGCGCGAGGGTCCGGGGACCAGATCTGGGTCTTGGACATCTTCAGCTTCATCCCATGGGCTTCGACGCGGGCTCGCCAGGCATCCAAGCCGCGGAACACAGCAGCCGCAGTGCCCACGAAGTACGTGTCGTCCAAGAACGCCAGGCAGTCCCCCTCAACGTCCACCGCGCGCACGGCCGTGCGACCGATGCTGAGGCCATCCGCAGTGCCGACCGCGTAGAAGCCAGGGCTCATAGGGCAGCCCTGATCGAGGCCGCGGATCTGATCGACCAGCTGGGCAGGTTGGGACCCACCACCCGCCGCGCGTCGTGTGCGAGAAGGGAGCCGGGCCTCCGCCAGCGGCGCCAGGGCGGGCACCTTGGAGCGCACGGCCTCCTTAACGAGGTCACGGGGGATGTTGCTGAACGCATCCCCGAGGTCCACCGCCACCACCCACTTGCCAGGGCTCGAATTGGCCATCGCACAGAGGCGTCGATGGAAGGCACCGCAGCCGCCCTTAGCCAGGCCGAACTGTTGATCCCCCACCGCCGCCCGCATGTCCAGGTGATTGACCTTGGCCGCGCTGCGGCCAACCATGCGGCGGGTGACATTCCCACAGCCCAGGACTCGCACGTCCCCAGGGGTGGCCTTGGGGATGCCTGCGAGGCGCGCCGCGGTCAGGGCGGCTAGAGCTTCGTGAGGAAGGTCACCGATGGCCAAGCGCGCCAGCGCGTTGGCTACCGCTTCCGCTCCGTCTTCGTCGTGCTTGAGCGGAGCCCAGTGCTCGTAGCGGCCGCCTCCAGGTCCCGCACCGCCACGGCGGGGGAAGCGACCAAACTGGCGCTCGAAGTGGTTGGCCACGCGGCGGCGTAGCTCTGACGCGCCGAGGAGCTCGTGAGGGAGCGTGGCTGGCGGCATCGCCACGTCGGCCTCCGCCGCGGGGGCCCCCCCCCCTGGCCCATGCGGGGCGGCCCCAGTGCCAGGGGGAGGGCCCCGTTCGCCTGGGTGAGGCGCCGCAGGCTGCTGGGCGGCGCTAAACTTCCGAACCACCGCCGCCGCATCCGCCATATCACCCTGGGGCCACACTGCCGCTGCCGTCCGAGACATTTCGCCCGCTTGCGCGAGCTCGGTGGCACGGCGAACGCGGGCCGCGACGTGGTCTTCGCGGCCCTTCGCGGTGACCGAGGTGCGCGTCTGGTCCTCCATGGAGAGCCAGGCGACATCCCACTGGCCGTCCTGGATCCACTGCAAACGCTCCTGGAGGCGTTCTCGTCGCGTCGTCGGGGTCGGGGTCGCGCTCTCGCTGAAGAGCAGCCTGTCCAGAGCCAAGAACACCTTCCACAAACGCGTCAGCGTGCGCGACGCCAGGCCGTCACCGCCCTGGCTGGCCTGCTCGATCGCCAGGCACAGCCGCACCTTCACGCGGCTAACCGCGGCGGCCACGCTGTCAGGGATCATGGCCGCGGTGGGCGCGCCCTGCAGCAGGATGCGGTCCCACCCGATGGTGTCCCACCAATCCAGGTTGGCAAACCGAGTCTCACGGTACGCATCTTCGTCTGCCACGTGGTCGTCCAGGTAGTCATCGTAGACGCCTGCTTCGACCCCGCCGCCGTCGTCCGCGGCCGCGAGGGCGTCAAGGGGCGGCTGTAGGATGTCCGCGGGAGACGGCGCCTCCGCCTCGGCTGCCACCGGGGGAGCCCCACGGGAGCCTGGGCCATGCGCCCCTGGCGCGGCGGCGGCAGGGGGCCTCGGGGCGACCCCAGCACCCCCTGCCGCGCCGTCTCCCTGAGAGGGGGGAGTGGGCACCTGGCCTTCGAACGTCTCCAGCAGGGGCAAGATGGGGCCGCCTCGGGCCTCCAGAGCAGCTGTGAGGCGTTCCCTGTCGCCCTCTGGGAGCTGCGTGTAGCCCTCCATCGCCGTCGCTGGTGGCAAGGGGCCATCCACGCAGGTCATGTGGAACCATTTCTTGCTCGCGTGTGTCTGGGAGCCCACGGGGCGCGTCACGGCGCCTGCCACACGCCACTCGCCCGCCTCGAAGCTTCCCATACAGCGGGTGCAATGGGCTTGCTTGCCGCGGGTCGCCTGGGCGCTGACGCACCAGCGAGTGATACGTCCGCCCGTCATGCGGCGCCGTCGCTGCGCCGGCTGACCTTCACTGTCCCGCATGTGGACGTCGGTGCCGCCGTCCGCTGGGATTTCTGGAACGCTTGCTGCTACTACTACTACTACTACTACTACTACTACTACTACTACTACTACTACTACTACTACTACTACTACTACTACTACTACTACTACGACTACTACTACAAGTACTACTACTACTACTACTACTACTACTACTACTACTACTACTACTACTACTACTACTACTACTACTACTACTACTACTAACTGCTACTACTACTACTACTACTACTACTACTACTACTACTACTACTACTACTACTACTACGACGACGACGACGACTACGGCTACGACTTCGACTACTACCACGACTACTACTACCACTACTACTACTACTACTACTACTACTACTACTACTACTACTACTACTACTACTACTACTACTACTACTTCTGCTACTACTACTACCAGTACTACTGATACTGTCAATGCCCCTACCACTACTAATACGAAGATAAATACAGCATCATCATCATCATCAACATAATCATCAGAATTGACATCAGAATTCGCATCATCATAATCGGCAGCATAGCCGAAATCATCATCGTCACGAGAACCATAATCATCATGATCAAAATCATCAACGTCATCATCATCATCATCAGCAGCATCAGCATCAGCATCATCATCATTATCACTGTTCTAGTCGTGTGCATCGTAATCGTCATCGTCATCGTCATCGTCATCGTCATCATCACCATCACCATCACAATCAGCATCGCCATCGCCATCATCATCATCATCATCATCATCATCATCATCATCAGCATCATCATCATCCTCGTGGTGGTCGTCATCATCGTCATCGTAGTCGACATCATTATCATCATCATCATCATCATCATCATCATCATCATCATCATCATCGTCACGAGGACCATCATCATAATCAAAATCAGCATCATCATCACCACTATCATCATTATAGTCGTCTGCGTCGTAGTTGTCATCGTCGTCGTCATCACCATCACCATCACCATCATCATTATCACCCTCTTGGTAGTCGTCATCATCATCGTAGTCAACCTCATCCTCAGTATCAATTTCGTCATCATCCTCATCATCCGCCGTCCCCAACAGTCCTGCTCCTCCTGTTCGCCTCCTCCATCCTTCTCATACATCCTCCTCATCATCCTCCATCCGTCTCACCTCTCATCCTGCTGCTCCTCCTCCTCCTTATTCTTCTCCTCCTCCATCCCTCTTCCTCATAAATAATTCCACTGGCGCACCCAGACATGTGATTAGGGCGAGCCCAGCGTTTCGCCCCAGATGTCCCCATCATTCACGGTCCTGAAGCTTGAAATTTGCAACAGCCTCAAGTATGGAGGACGGGTTGTGATCTTGCTCTCGCCTTAGCGCCGCGAACAGTAGTCTTAAAGGTTTGCAGCAATTTCAAAGATTGAGGGCGGATCGTGTTCAAAATATGGTTCTGGTCTTAGCACCGCGCTCATTCGTCGTAAAAGATCGCAACAGCTTCAAGGTTGGAGAGCGGGTATTTTGCCAAAATGTCGCTCTCCCCTTAACGCCAAGTTCATTCATCTTCGCAAACATTTGCAACAATTTCAAGCGATTGTATGTTTGAAATTCCAGGAACGGTGTCCTGGCAGGATTCAGGATTGCCAGGACGCAACAGTCATGCTGAGTCGGTGCACTGGAATCCCAGGAATGGCGTTCTGGCATTATTTCAGACTGTCAGGATGCAAGAATCACGTTGATTCGCAGCGTTGAAATGGGCGGAATTGGGCTTTGGCAAGATTGAAGCTTCTCAAATAGATGTCTTTCAATGGGAGAATACCCGCAATGAAAAAATCCACAAGCCAGCTGATTATTTCGTAAATGCGGCGGTGGACACTGTAACATGTTGGTCCTGGATAAACTGGGAAATATTTAGGCACAACAGGTGTGTTGTACGGTTGTGTGCCGCTGGCTGATTCCGTGAGAAAAACCACGGTGAGCATCAGATAGGGTTTGGTTGTGCAACTGTTTCGAGTTTGCCGAGTGGGTCCTACGAACACTTCATACAGACTGGGACGATCTTGCGCGGAATTGCGTCGGCGTCTCAAGCAGAAACTTCGGAACTTCGGTATTCGAGTGGGCCCTGGCAAATTGTTCAATCTTTAGTTGAGTCAAGTATGCACCCAGTGGCAGCAGCGGTCTCCGGCCCTAGGAGTCAGCAAGAGAAGCCGTGCACGGTTGCCTTACAACAGACACCGCATGTGAAAAACATCATGGTATGCACTTGCCCAAAGGAATAAAGACACCACATTATTGTAGGGACCTATGAAAAGGCAACTTGGAGGGAGGTCTCTTGCACACTGGTTCTCCTCTCCTTCCTCTATAATCCTCCCTCCTCCTCCTGCTCTTCGAAATCCTCCTCGCCCTCCTCCGCCTCATTCCTCCTCCTCCCCATCATGCCCCCCCTCGTCCATCTCCGCTGCTCCTCCTCCTCCTGCTGCTCCTCAGCTTCCCGCTCCTCCCACCTTCCCCCCCTCCTCCTGGCCGCGCGCCTTGCGCCTAACGTACTTGCAGGGTGCACCGCAGCTGGTCGGGTGGCCCAGCGTGCCCGCGGACACAAGCGGCTGCAAGCTGCCTCCGTCCCTCGCCTGCACCGGCGGCAAGGCCACGCACCCTCCTCCTCCATCCGCCTCATCCTCCTCCTCCTCCTCCTCCTCCTCCTCCTCCTCCTCTTCCACTTCCGCCTCCTCCTCCTCCTCGTTCTCCTCCTCCTCCTCCTCTTCCTCCTCTTCCTCGACTCCTCCTCCTTCTCCTCGCCCTCCTCCTCCGTTATCCACCTTCATCCTGCTCTTGGTAACCATCCTCGTCCTCCGCCTTGGTTATCCTCTTCCTCCTCCGCCACCTCCATCCTTTCGCCTTGTAAACAGCTCCTCCCTGTCGCGCTACCCATGGTGTCGCTGGGGCGGGCTGGGCGTTTCGCCCGGGACTTCCCCACCGTGTACTTGGATAGCGTGAAGAAAAAGCGCCACAAACAGTAATTTTTGGCGCTCCGCTGGGATTTCTTGGATCTGGGCTGGACCCCCCTCCCTGGCGCGCGGAGCGCCACGGGCGGCGCCAGAGGCGCCGCCCGGGGGCTCAACGTGGGTCCAAGCAATTCGCGCGGAGCGCCAAAAGGTTACGATTGTAGCATTCGGTTATTTCTTCAATTGCTAATGCCCAAATCTTCCAGAAGCGACACAGATGGAGGGACAGTCCGCTTTCAAGAGATGGGGCTCTCGCCCTGGCGCCGCGCACATGAAGAAACCGAACAGTCGCGCGTCCGAGTGGCGAGTCGCCTTCAAAAACGGGGATCTCGCCTCGGCGCCGCGCACGCTCGCCTGAGAACATCAAGCTGTCACAGCGCTGCAGGGATGGAGGGCGGCTCCTTTTCAAATCAGGGCTCTCCACCGCCCCCTCGGACCTGGGCGACACGAACAGATCATCGCCATGCTGCCTCCACTCATGGCGAAAACGCACGACGGGGGGGGGGCCTTTGCACATCCCACCAGCCCTGTCGGGCGTGAGTGTTTTGGCGAGTTTCGTCTTCCAGCCCTCTTCTTTCCCTTCGGGGAGTGGTGTACCCCTCCCCTACCTCCTCCCTCTGGGTCTGAAGGCGGCCTTCCACGAGGTGTCAGAGGGTCTTGTCTGGCCTCGGCGAGGAGGCCGAAATCATTGATTTCACAAAAAGGTTTTGGCCACATAGTGGCCTCCTCAAAAGAGAAAATAGGAGGGGGGAGCTAATTGCGACCTCCCCCTTCTTCGATCGATCCCCTCAAAGATGGCCCCAAGATGCCCCCCAGGCTCCCCAGGGTGCCCCAAGACGGCCCCAAGAGGTGCCCAGGAGGCCCAAAGAGGCCCCCAAGAGGCCCACAAGATGCCCCCAAAATGCTCCCAAGAGACCCCCCAGGTGCCCCAAGAGGCCCCCTCTAGAGGCATCCAGACGCGGGGCCCGTAATCCATGTCAGTGTGTGCCCGCCCCTGAGGGCACGGCTATTGGGGCGAAGCGGGGCAGGGGATGCGGAGGAGGCGTGGGCTGGTGCCGAGCGTGCAGCCTGTAGCTTGGCATCGCTCGGACGCGTGCATTTTTTCTCGGCGAGGGCCATCGAGCAGCGTATTGTCGGGGGAGCGTAAGACCCGGGTTGCTGCGGGGGACGCCCCGAGGCGGCGCCTTTCGATTCCCGTGGTCGCCGAGGTGCGCCATTCTGAACGACGGGAGACAAGCCCCGATCCTAAAATGAGGCCAACGCTGCAGCGGGAGCACCATGTTTGTGGATGGGGCGAAAACGCTTGGGGTCGAGAACGCACAAAGCTGAGGCCAGCTCGCCCACATCCTGCGTGTGAAAAGCAATACGCAGAGGCCCAAAGCGGCCCCCCCGGGCTGCCAAGAGAGAAGACGACCCAAGAAGCCGCCAAGAAGCTCTCGAAAGACATCCGATGAGACTCCAAGAGGTATCGAAGATGCCTCTGGCAATTATGCTCGTCCTCCTCCTCCTCCTCCTCCTCCTCCTCCTCCTCCTCCTCATCATCATCATCATCATCATCATCATCATCATCATCATCATCATCATCATCATCATCATCATCATCATCATCATCATCAATAATCAATCATCATCATCATCATCATCATCATCATCATCATCATCATCATCATCATCATCATCATCATCATCATCATCATCATCATCATCATCATCATCATCATCATCATCATCATCATCATCATATCATCAATCAGCATCATCATCATCATCATCATCATCATCATCAGCATCAGCAGCAGCATCATCATCAGCATCAGCATCATCACCACCACCACCACCACCACCACCACAACCACCATCATCATCATCATCATCAGCATCATCATCATCATCACAATCATCATCATCATCATCATCATCAGCATCATCATCATCAGCATCAGCATCATCAGCATCATCATCATCATCAAAGTCATCATCATCATCAGCTTCATCGTCATCAGCAGCATCAGCATCATCAGCATCATCATCATCAGCATCATCATCACCATCAGCAGAATCATCATCATAATCAGCATCATCACCACACTCATCATCAGCATCATCAGCATCATCAGCAGCATCGTCATCATCAGCATCAGCAGCATCACAATGCATCACCACCACAACCAACAACCACATAATCATACGTATCATCATCATCATCATCATCATCATCATCATCATCATCATCATCATCATCATCCGCACCATCATCAGCAGCAGCATTGTCATCATCAGCATCAATATCCTAATCATCGTCATCACAATCTTCAGTATCACCATCATCATCATCAGCAGCAGCATCAGCATCAGAATCATTGTCAGCATCATCATCATCATCAGCAACATCATCATCATCATCATTATCAGCACCATCAGCATCATAATCGTCATCATCATCAGCATCATCACAAGCATCATCGTCCTTATCATAATACGCATGCTAATGTATGTTTACAAACATATAGATATATATGTATATGTATAAGTATGTTCATGCTCATCTGCATCATCATCTCATGTATAAGTATGTTCAGCATCATCACCACCATCAGCATCATCAGCATCATCATCAGCAGCATCAGCATCGCCATAATTATCAGAATCGTCATCATCAGCAGCATCAGTATCATCATCATTATCAGCATCAGCATCATCATCATCATCATCATGAGCAACATCACCATCATCATCAGCATCAGCAGCATCAGCATCGTCATCATCAGCAGTATCAGAATCAGCATCATCAGCATCATCAGCATCATCAGCATCATCATCATCATCAGCATCAGCATCATCAGCATCATCAGCATCATCATCACCACCACCATCATCATCATCAACCATCATCAGCAGCAGCATCATCATCAGCATCATCATCATCATCGTCATCGTCATCATCATCACCGCCATCATCATAATCATCACCATCGTCATCATCAGCATCATCATCATCCCCCTCCTGGCCCAACAAAAACGCTCGAAGAAGAAACAGCTCTTTGACCTCGAAGCTCGAGCCAAAACCAGACGAGCCCTGTGCCGAGACAGGCCGCACGTGCGCCAGCGCACTGCGCGCGGCAGCGGCGAGGGGAAGGGGGGCCGCTGGGCGTGAGAGGAGCGCGGGGTGTCCCTTCGGGGCCGCCCGTGGGGCCAGCACAGGGGAGACGGGGCCCGAGGAAAACGCGGCGGCGAGCGAAGGGGGGAAGCGAGGAGGAGAGGGCCTTCTCGGAAGGCGGCGGGACTTCGCTCAGAAGACCTCGCGCCTTCTGAGAAGCTCTAGTTGGTCTTCGGGGAAGGCTCAGAAGATTTCTCGGAAGGCTCGGGGGCTTGCGAATCTTCTGGAAAGGCCTTATCCGTCTCACTTCCCCCCCTCGCTCGCCGCCGAAAAACGGGTCCTGGACCAAGGGCTTCACCCCCGCTGGGACCAGCTCTCCACCCCGAGCCGCTTGTCTCGACAGGAGCCCGAGAACAGCAGAAAACCTCATGATCCAAATTCGCCGGCTCTCGCTCTCGCTCTCTCTCTCTCTCCCTCTCTCCCTCTCTCTCTCTCTCTCTCTCTGTCTCTCTCTCTCTCTCTCTTTCTCTCTTTCTCTCTCTCTCTCTCTCTCTCTCTCTCTCTCTCTTTCCATTTCTCAACGGTCTTACCCTGTCCCTGAACGAACGGAAGGCCCCTCACTCTTATCCACAACTGCCCCATGATTTTCCCCTGCGCTCAGCGGACTCTTCGTTGGGCTGCTCTGCTCAGCAACGCTCGGGGGAGGGGGGGGGGGGGGGGGCGAAAAACCGCATGACCCAGTTCCTTCAGGACCCGTCTTCCTCATGCAAACTCGTCGGGTGTTGCTAGAAGTGCCCCTGGCCCAAGGTGCCCCAGGATTCTCAGGGTGGCCCAGACGGGCTCCAGAGCACCCCTCACGAGGCCCAGAGGGCCCGAGCAACTCCAAAATGGAGCGAAAAGCTGGGGGCACCTTGGGCCAGGGGCACTTCCAGCATCAGGTCGGGCATGTCCTCCTACAGGCGGATCTTGGACGAAACACAAAAAATAACCGCATGCCGATGATAATAAAGGGACCCCCCCCTTCAGTGTTTAGAGTTGATTATCGTCGCCCTATACAAAATTCAAATTGGGTGGCGAGCGCTGAGGCCGAACTTCATTATCACCTCGAAACGCTATGTTGATATAGCAACATCAAGCGATGTTGATATAGCAACATCAAGCGAAGCGATCACACTTTTTCAGGATGTGTCAAGCGAAACCAATAATTTTGGGAGGCAGACTCAAACGAAACGAGCAATGTTCTTATTATTATTATACTTTCCTCTTCTTCTTTTATATTTCTATCTGTCCTCACGCTCGCCTGAACTTTTTTATCCCTGGGGTTGATTATCCATGGAAAATGAAGCACATGAGCTACCCTACACGAGCACTTAAAAAAAATCAATGTTCATAAAGCGTTTGTAAATTAAAATTGATAGATTTGGAACTTTGGATTTTTCCTTTCTTCGTCCTCTTCTTATTCTCCTCTTCTTCTTCTTTCTTATTATTCTTCTACTGTATTCTTCTTCTTTTATATTTCTCTCTGTCCCCACGCTCGCCTGAACTTTTTTATCTCTGGGGTTGATTATCCATGGAAATTGAGGCACATGAGCTACCCTACACGAGCACTTACAAAAAAACAATTTTCATGAGAGATAAGCCATTGTTGAGGATATTTCTATGAAAACTAAACGCCAAGGATGTCTCAAAACGTGCTCGGCTTGGTCTCCTCTTGATCATCTCTTACTTCGAAATTATGCTGAGGTCTGCTGGGCTATTATCTCTCCCTGAACCCCGAACTTTATTATCCCCTAGTGTTTATTCTCACGGGCATGAGGTTACTGACAAACAAATACCCCGAACTAGTCGTCAAAGACATTCAAAGAATCGTCCCCCGACGATTTTTGCTACGATTCTTAAATGTTCCTCCTGTAGAAGGACAGGCTGATTCCTCATCCCTCCTCTGCCCTCCTCCTCCTCCCCTCTCCTGGGAGAGGGAGGGGGTGAGGGAGGTGGTGGTGTTGCATATTTCTGGGCCCCGTAAATACTGGACTCGGTTGGAAAATCTTAGATTCGGTCCCTAGCGGTGCACGGCCTGCCTCTGGAGCGCTGCGGCCTTGAATCAGCGACGTCGCCAGGGTTCCCCCCTGGCAACCTCGAGAACCCCCCGTGCCCCGAGAACGTCCACAAGCCTTCGAGGCATCCGAAAGCCTTACACAAAAAAACCTCATGGCGAACCTCGCCCCCGCCAGAGCCAGTCGGCGCTAACCCCCTTTCTGGCGCGCCGAGCACGCCGCCAGGGGCGGCGCCAGAGCACGCCGCCAAGGAGGCCCAGCGCTGATCCGAGAAACCCGCGCGGGGCTCCGACAGTGCTTGACAATGCCGTGTCTATCCCAAAATCCCCCACCACCCCCGGCGCAGCACGTGCGACGCCAGGGGGGGTGCGGCCCGTCTACCCACCTCCCCACCATGGGGAGGGGTGCGAAGTCCCTGTGGATGAGACGAGGTGGGCATCGAAGGGCACCATAAGCCTTTCGCAAGACGAAGGCGTGCACCATAGGCCTACCGCCACCAGTGGAGGTACACCATGTACCATATGTCACCCACCCTACATGGTTCTAAGGTGGCGACATCCGACCCTTACTCCCACCAACCATCGCTTCTCCTGTAAATTGATGGGAGGCGGGAATAGGCTTCGGATTTCGCCGCGTGTTCGACGAATTCCGAACCCTACACCCCCCGCCCATCGAGTTGCTTGAATCGTTGATCGGCGAGGGTCGGGTGCGGATCTCGCCGCCGAATTCAACACTCATTGAATTTTTCATTCAATTTGGAGGAGGCCGGGCGGTCTGAACAGGGGGGATGAGACCAAATCCGCTCGAAATTGGTCCCTGGACCCCTCCTGGTGTCCATCTGGAACAGTTTTTCACCCCGGAGCAGTTTCGGACGGTCCCGGGGCCCGAAAACGGCCCCCCAGAGGCCGAAAAAGGCAAAGAACAGTTTCCGGGGGCCGCGGGGGGACCAAACACAAGCGCGCGAGGCGCTACTACTGCATCGCGCTCGGCGACCTGAGAACCCACCTGTGCCCGCACCACAACGGCACTCCGGCGAAAGGTCACTCCTACGCGTAGCCGAACCTTTCTCCGAGGCTCGGCGGCGAGCGAGGGGGGGGAGTCAAAAGGGGCGGGCCTTCTCAGAAGGCTCCGAGGTCCCCGGGCCTTCCGAGAAGTTTTCGGAGCCTTCCCCGAAGACGCCAAAAGCTTCTCTCAGAAGGCGCGAGGGCTTATGAGAGAAGTCCCACCGCCGTCTGAGAAGGCCCTCTCCTCCTCACTTCCTTCGCTCGCCGCCGAGTTTTCCTCGGGCCCCGTCTCCCCTTGCTGGCCCCACGGGCGGCCCCGAAGAGGCACCCCGCGCTCCTCTCACGCCCAGCGGCCTCCCTTCCCTCGCCGCTGTCTCGCGCAATGAGCCCGGGGCGCGCGTGCTGCTTGTCTCGGCACAGGGCTCGTCTGATTTGGGCTCGAGGTTCGAGGTCCAAGAGCTGGTTTTTCTTCGAGCGTTGTTTGGGGCAGGAGGGGGATGAAGATGATGATGATGATGATGATGATGATGATGATGATGATGATGATGATGATGATGATGATGATGATGATGATGATGATGATGATGATGCTGATGCTGATGCTGATGCTGATGCTGATGCTGCTGTGCTGATGCTGATGATTGATGCTGATGCTGATGCTGATGCTGATGATGACGGTGATGGTGATGCTGATGATGATGATAATGATGATGGTGACGATGATGGTGGTGATGATGATGGTGATGCTGATGCTGATGCTGATGATGATGATGATGATGGTGGATAGTGACGATGTGATGATGATGATGATGATGATGATGGTGATGATGGTGATGTGATGATGATAATGATGGTGATGATGATGCTGATGCTGATGCTGATGCTGATGCTGATGCTGATGATGATGATGATGATGATGATGATGATGATGATGATGATGATGATGCTGGTGATGGTGATGATGGTTCGAGGTCCCATCCGCTCACCTCCTGAGAGGCGCATCGGAGCCGACCCGCGCCCGGCCCGGCGGCCTTCTCCAGCAGCTCTGCGCCCTCCCGCGCTGGCGCGGGGCGCGCCGGAGCCGCGGCAGGCGCGCACCCCGGGCCGAGCGGCCGGGCGAGCGCGGGCGGCTGGGAGCCGCGCCTGCTCTTCGCCCTGCCTCGAAGGCTCGGCGCCGTGGCCCACCCCGTCGAAAACCGACAGGCGTCAACAGCCTCTCGTTCTCCCCCACCTCCTCCTCCTCCTCCTCCTCCTCCTCCTCCTCCTCCTCCTCCTCCTCCTCCTCCTCCTCCTTGTGAGAATCACGACGGGAAGTGCCTGCCCATGTTCGGCCTCCACGCTGTGCAAAATTCGTTCGCCCCACCCTCCCCTCCCTTACGGTCAAGAAAATGAAGGCTCATTTAAAGGTAGATGAAGCGGTGGACGGCCGTGACCTTTCCCTGCGTTTATGCAATGGATATGTCGATGCGTCTGCCAAACTTGCTGCGTCGTCGCACCCTTCGACGTCATCGGAAGAGCTCGAGCGTCTAGACAGACAGCTTGCTGTTGCCAGGGCCGTGGGGGTTGTAACTGCTCACCTTCTGCATCTTTGGCCTTCCCTCCACTTGGGTCCCGAGATTGTCAGAGAGCGGGAACCGGTCCCAAGCCAAAAGCACGTGCGCCCACATGTCTGCAGCAGACTGGCTCGTTTTGGAAGTATAAACTTGCATTGTTGTTTGCAAATCCTGAATGTGGCCCCATTGGCACCAGGTTCCCACCGGCCCCAGGCATGTGTTCGGGCAGGTCCAAGCTCGACGTGAACCTCTTGATGGCTCGCCAGCACAAGTGTATTGCAATATCTTGCTCGCCATCGTATACGCTGGTGGTCTGCCTTCTACGTAAAGCGTACTGTTGTCATGATCGGGCTAAGAATGTGTTATGACTCACTGTAACCAGCGTCCGCGGAGCTCGGGGGCTAAGTATGCTTGGTCCCAGATCTGTCGAGGCGTGCAACCCAAGCTTCGCCACATCACGGTTGAGCGAGGCCCTTGGAATGAAGTGGCCAGTCTCGAGAGTTGACCCCCCGAGCGCTGTCATGCTGCACCCTCGCCAGACTAGTGGAGGCCCAGGCTATCCCCCCGACTTGGAAGCGGAGCACAAAGCGGCGTGTTTCCTCCACGCCAGATTCTCCTCCTCCCCTACCCCTGGAGTGGAGGCTTCGGGTGGGGCCCCGATGCAGCCTATCTCGTCCTCGTCCGCCGCCGAGCTGTCGTTCGTCGTGCCACAGGAGCTAGGCGTTTTGAGGCAGGTGGTGGATAGACTCGGGAGGGAGGACGGCGAGGCATCGCTAGTGGCCCCGTCCTTCCCACTCGCTGCCAGTACCGAGCTGTAAAGCGACTAGGACCAGCGTGCACTCTCTCAGCGGACATGAGCAGCGCTAACTTTGGCGCGCCTGGAGGTTGCTCCCGAGGCCTTGCTCCAACTGCTTGTTTGTCTTCTGCGTGCCCCTCTAGGCACGTGGGCTCGTGTTGCACGTGGTGTTTCATCCATGGGCGGTATTGTGCAACCTGCCAGTCGTCTTTCTGGCCGCGCGAGCGACTGCTCAGCTTGTGGCGAGGACGACGCTATACAGGCCTCCTTTTTCCTTTCCTCCTCTTGCGTGCCTCCCTCTGTGGAGGTCGCGCCTGCCAGGCGGGCCTGGCCACCCTTGCCACGGCCAGTCGGCTGCACATGGCACCGCCCTTGCGGGAGGCGCGCCAGGCGGCTTCTCTTGTGGCCCGTGCGCGTTTGCATGGGCCTTCAGGTTTCCCCGAACTGCCCGCGTAAGGTCGGTGTCCTGGCTCCGTCTGATCCTGGCCTCCTGGGTTGTCACCGCCGCGGTCGGGTCCACACGCGACGCACGTCCTTGCGTCTTATGACACGCTCACTCCTGTTCTCCTCGGCGAAACCGTCGCGGAGTGGCCCCTTTCTCCCTCGGAGGGGCCTGAGGAGCATCAGAGGTGAAGTGGCTTGTAGCGGTCAAGAAAAAACATGTTCCTCCTCTTCCGCCTCCTTATCCTGCCACTGTCGCTGATGGCATCAGATCCGAATATCGTGCTGTCCAACACCCCCAGCGGACATCACCGCTGGAGGGAAGGGAGAAGCGCAAAAAGGAAGAGGTGGCCACGCCCCCTGGGCGCTTTCTGCGCTCGTTTGCGCTCATCGACGTCGTCGTCGTCGTCGTCGTCCTCGTCCTCGTCCTCGTCCTCGTCCTCGTCTACGTCCTCCTCCTCCTCCTTCTCCTCCTCCTCCACCTCCTCCTCCTCCTCCTCGAACGTATCCTCCTCCTCCTCCTCCTCCTCCTCCTCCTCCTCCTCCTCCTCCTCCTCCTCCTCCTCCTCCTCCTACTGTTCCTCCTCCTCCTCATCCTCCTGTCGCTGTCGTTGATGGCATTAAACCCGAATACGATCCTTCCAACGCCCCGGCGGGCATCGCAAGTGGGGGGGTGCGCAAGAAAGGAAAGAAGAAGGAAGGTGGCCCCCGCCACATAGGCGCCGCCTGCGCTCGTCTGCGCTCGTCGTCGTCGTCATGCTCCTCCTCCTCCTCCTCGCCTCCTCCTCCTCCTCCTCCTCCTCCTCCTCCTCCTCTTCCTCCCTCTGCTCCTCATTGTATTAGTGGTACATCGTAGTAGTAGTAGTAGTAGTAGTTGTTGTTGTTGTTGTAGTAGTAGTGGCAGTAGTAGTAGTAGTAGTAGTAGTAGTAGTAGTAGTAGTAGTAGTAGTAGTAGTAGTAGTAGAAAAAAAAAAAGAGAAAATTAAACAAAAAAAAAGAAGAGAAAAAAAGTGAGATAGTAGTCGTATAGTAGTAAGTAAAAGTAGTAAGTAGTAAGTAGTAGTATTATAGTAGTAGTAAGTAAGTGGGGTAGTAGTAGTAGTAGTAGTAGTAAGTAGTATAAAGTAGTAGAAGTAGTCGTAGTGTATTAGTAGTAGTCGTCGTCGTCGTCGTCTCGTCGTCGTCGACGTCGTCGTCGTCGACGTCGTCGTCGTCGTCGTCGTCCGGCGTAGTAAGTAGTATAGTAGTAGTATTTGCGCGAGTAGTAGATTAACGCGTACTCAAACAAAAAGGGTCGTAAGTAAGTAGCAGTAGCAGATAGCAGTAGCAGTAGCAGAAAGCAGTAGCAGTACAGATAGCAGACAGTAGCATAGCAGTAAGCAGTAGCAGTAGCAGTAGGCAGAAAGCAGTACAGTAGCAGTACAGTAGCAGTATCAGTAGCAGTTAAGCAGAAGTAGTAGTAAGTAGTAGTAGTCGTAGTCGTAGTAGTGGTAGTAGTAGTAGTAGTAGTAGTAGTAGTAGTAGGAACAGTAGTAGTAGTAGTAGTAGTAGTAGTAGTAGGAGTAGTCGCAGTAGTAGTAGAGGTGGTAGTAGTAGTCAGTAGTAGTAGTAGTAGTAGTAGTAGTAGTAGTAGTAGTAGTAGTAGTAGTAGTAGTAGTAGTAGTAGTAGTAGTAGTAGTAGTAGTAGTAGTAGTAGTAGTAGTAGTAGTAGTAGTAGTAGTAGTAGTAGTAGTAGTAGTCGTAGTCGTAGTCGTAGTCGTAGTCGTAGTCGTAGTCTTAGTCGTAGTCGTAGTCGT